>MU105648.1:177806-209324 GCA_012274485.2 Sinapis alba | reverse complement strand
TCTTCTTCTTCTTCTTCTTCTTCTTCATCCTTCTTCTTCTTCTTCATCCTTCTTCTTCTTCTTCTTCTTCATCATTGGTTTTCTTCCATTGATCCAGCAGCAGTTCAAAAGGTTAGTTTGGTTTCGAAAGCCTCCCCATCCATGTCTTTTACATTTTTCCTCTCTCTCGTAGTGTGGTTTGAAAGACCAGGCTATTCCGCTCTCTCAGGAGCAGTCGTACAATTCCTTCTTTCTCCCCCATTTTTCTTCTTCTTCTTCTCTTCCTCCTTCTCCATCATCATCACTTTGCCATTGTACAAAATCATGATCTTCTCGATGTGAATCACGTATGAAGTTGTGTAGTGCCATTGTCGTTGTTACCAGCTTAGTCCATTTGACCAGGCCGTACTTTGGATGCTTACAATCCAAAATCCTCCATTTTTTGCTTTCCATTCTCCAAATGTCCTCTCAATAACTGATCGCAGACCTGAATACTTTTGGTTAAACAACTCTCTTGCACTAATTGGTGGCCCTCCTCTAGCAAATGACCAAGATGATATCGCATATTATGATGCAGACCAAAATACACTGTCCTGGTCGGATATCCGGAGTCAACTAGATAATACTTTCTAAGAGGAGGATGTGTGAAAGACGCATCATTCCTTGATTCAAGACCTTTGTATCATGTGCTCTACCAGGTACACCGAGATATGCATATATGAACTTCATATCAAAGTTATATATAGCAAGAACATTCATTGTAGGATCTTGCTTTCTGCCTTTAAATGCATCTGCATTTTGGCTTGGAGGGCGAACCGGGACATGAGTTCCGTCAAGTGCTCCAATACAATCTTTGAGATAACGCCAATATCTATCATCATTCCTCAAAATGTGACTTACTTTTGCAAACTCGCCTTCTTGTGGTTTTAGTGTATCCTCTGCAAATTTGAAAAGAGCACTCAAGACATCATCAAGCTTCCTTTTTACTGTATCCAATGATATTTGATACCTTGTACCAATATCTCGTACAGTCTTATCCTGACCAACTAACACGGTGTGTTTGTTTGTTCTAGCAGAGTATAAATATCCTAAACAATCAACTGTCAAATTAACCATAAGCTTAACACACTCAATAATACTCTTGCCAAGAGAGATCATGTATAGTACTTCGGGATTGAATCCACAGATAGCAAAGGCACACAATAGATTTCTTATTTCTAAAGACTAAGCTAGGTAAATATATATATTGGTAGTGAATAATCAGATTAAGGAAATATTCCTTGTCAAGAAGTAGGATGCAATATGGAAATATGTTATTAATGCAAATATAAAAATATTATATTAATTAACTATATGTAAATATGAATATAAATATGCTAGATCTAGGGTTCAAGCTTAATGAATTATAAGGGATAGGAAGCACGAAAATGTAAATATTCTAGAACTCAAATGTTAACTATTCTGACCTTTTTTACTCCAACTCTCGTATGTGAGCAAAAGGAAAGACCATCGATCGACGGCTAAGGCCTGGTGTTGATCGACGGCTAAGGCCTGGTGTCGATCGGCGGCTAAGGCATGGTGTCGATTGACGGTGAAATCAGAAGGAAGTATGAGCGAGATTTGATAAGTCCACCAGACTTATTAAACCAGCTTTCGCATGTGCCTAACAGCCTAGTTCAACAGAATCTATTCTGGCATAGAACCTACTCTCGTAGTTGTCTATGTCCTATCATCGAGATCCTAGTTAGCTACTCTAGAATGCAAGCATTAAGCACAACTCAATTGATGGATATTAACTTAACCTAACAATCCTATTTTTGAGCTAATCCATGATTGCTATCATTCAACCCTAAATCTAATTAGTAACTACTCAAACATGATCTTTGTTACAAAAATCATAGATGAATAGAATATATATAAGTATATATAAAAACCAAAGGAGTTGCAGGAGGACTCTGAAGGACTCTCTCCTTTCTCTCCTAATACAAAATGAATAGAATTAAAATATTGTGTAAAACTTGTCTCTTCTCCTTTTCTGTCTTTGTCAATGCATAAGTATAAAACCCTAAATTTAAGTCCAAACTAGTCTATGGTATTTTCATTATTCTTACTTGGACTATGATCATCGATCGATGGCAAGTGTGCTGCATCGACCGAGCTCAAGCTTCAATCATCGGTCGACACCAAGTATCTTCCATCGATTGATGGTTTTGTGGACTCCCTAGATGATCAGCTACGGGTTCTTCTCCTCCAGATGCTCCAAAAGCTCCAAGTATTTCATATATCTCTAAAACATTCTTGGATCTGTAAATATTATAAAACATAATCTAGACACACATAATAGACTCTAAATAGAGCCTATAAGATGGCCTAAAACTGGTAATAAATAGGCTATATCACCAACCACCTCAAGAAACATTGCAACAGATTCTTCAATGTAGACATTGTGAGACTCTTGTAATCCATATCGCTCAGTTAACATCTTACACAAAGTTTCAAAAGTTCTTTGATTCATTCGAAGAATGTCATAACATTGCTGATTTGATCCATACATAACATTGCCATCCTACTCCTCTATATGTTCGATAACTCAAACTCTCAGTAGTAGCCACATCAAACAAACCAAGTTCATCATCATAATCACCATCATCATCTTCCAATATCCATCTTTCAAGCATCTACAAAATATTGAATAAAATCCTCATCAAAACAGATTATCTTAGTGAACACGCAAGAAGGATAAGCAATAAGTAACACCACACCAAAACAACCTGTAAATAAGTGCTAATTATTGTCAACAATGAAAGCAATACAAGACACGACATGTATATATATTCAACACACAAGACAAAACAACCTGTAGAGAACCATGATTCATAACCGACTATACAAAAGGATCAAGCCACAAAAGGTAGAGTTTCATACAAAGATCATACCAGGATCATACTAGTTCCAACGAGATCACAAAAGGGTTTAGACTCCAACAAACTCAAACTCACACACTAGGCAATCATCACGTTTTATCTTAGTCCTAAGTTCCAGAAACTTAATCTTAGCTTCATATGTCTTCATTGTTATAAAGTTCATTCAGCTCCCTTCACTATCTATAAGAAGTTCAATTGATGCTTCATATAATGGAGACCTCTCTCTCACTCAAGGCAATGCATACATCATCTCTAACACATTCTCAACACTAGAGGCTTCTTGACGCTCCAACATCCGTTTCGCTATCCTATTCTTCACCTCAAGAACTTCAGTCCGTTTTACACAAGCATATATAACCATATCTTTCTCCTTACGCTTTCTTTTTGCTCTTGAATTTCCATCTTGAGTTTGTTTGAGTTTGTTTCTGAGTTTCTACCTCAGTTTGTGGCTGAGTTTTTGTCGTCAATGCTTGAGTCTCTGCTCCTGGAATATCAACAGAATCAGCTTCATCGCCATCATCTCCACCAACTCTAGAATTCAAACTTGCCTCTCCATGTTGAGCGCTCCATCCTTCAGCTCCAGTTACAACCACACCACAAAATTCTTCTTCAAACATATCCATATTAACAATCTCTTTGCATACGGATTTTCTAAACCCATGACACTCTTATATAACAAACAGAAAAATAAATAAGATATAAGACATACAGAAAAGATGTCGCCATATAAGACAAAAAATCAGCATAGAATTAATGTTCATATAACAGAAAAGATGATTCACACGAAACTGGATGAGTGCAAATCACTAAGAACAGAACCATACACAAACCAGAGAAATAAACTGACCTTTTAACTTTCATTCCACCAACCATCTGACATATCAATCCTTTCCATGTCATCAAACCCAAGCCATGTCCTATTGTGAATAAACTTCTTAAACTTGGTGTATTTCTTCCTACTGGTGTCGTATTTGTTCTTGAAAAGCCGCCAATTGGAATATCCTTTCTTAAACCTCTCTTCAAATGCCTCCATGATGTTCTGTTTCCCTATTTTATTCATTGATGTACTCCTTCTATTTCTCTTTTTTCTCTCTTCCAAGTAGAGTTGGAAAAAAACTAGTTTCCTCAGGAGGCCAATTCTAAAACACACAAAACTTAGTGCCAAATTATAGAGACAAACAGCCACAGACCCTAAAGACAGTTCCATACAACCTAAAGACAGCTCCATACGATCATACCAAGACCACAAATGTATCAGACCAAGACCACAAATGCAAACAAGATCATACTTATAAGCTCAAGTTCCATACGATCAGACTAATGTATCAGACCAAGATCACAAATGCAAACAAGATCAGACCAAACTTACATCTTTTGTCATCTTAAAATGGTTGAGAGTGAGAGACTGGGAGTGTCTGAGACAGAGAGCCTGAGACCTCCAAAAAAATACAGAAAGAATAAGCAATGAGACTTTACAACTTTACAATCATCTATGCTATCATTGTAGGCCACTTTCGCGAATGCCGAGGCTCCTTGGGCGGTTTGTACCGTACACAAGCTGCTGATTATGCCTTCAAATCTGAGGTAACCAAGATGTATGGTTATATGGCGAACTTTGAAGGTGCAGAGTCTGCTTCTCGCCCGGTCAAGGAAAGAATCAAGGAGCTTTGGGCACCTGTTCCTGTTTCGCCCGACTCGGAGGAAGTTGGAGCCAGTGCTGCGGGAGAAGATGAAATGGACCAATCTGCGAGCCAGTTTGGTGCATCCATGTTTGGATATTGTAATGTGGATATGTGATCCACGCATGTTTTAGTGAGCGATGCATCCCTTTTTATTTTAGTATCTTTAGTTATTTGGGCCAAGTGTGGCCGTTTCTATGTATTTTGGGATTAAGCACTTGTGGCACTTAAATCCCTACCGACACACGGTTTTGCTTTATAATGAAATGTGTATTGAAGTAAGTTGTGCTTTGTGTTTTTACTGAGACGAAGAACATGAGTTGTCATCTCACATGTGATTCTCGAAGATCGTTACTTCTGTCATTTGTTTCAGATGAGGATTCTCGAAAGTTCTTCGAAGAGTCTCATAAACGTGCAGATTTAAACGAGGAGACATTGTTTAGGAATCTCGTATCATTTTGATATTATGCCTTTGAGATGTAGAGACCAGCATGGTGGATCTAGGGGAAGACCTAGGTTTACTTTCGGTTTTAGCATGTGTGATGACTATTTCAGCTTATGTATTCTGTTTACGGTTTCAACCTGATTTGTCTCGATATGGAAGTCTGCGATGAGTTCTTGGCTTATATGACTTACATCAATCGGGAACCAAGCATCTCTCCGAAGACAATTTTTAAGTCTTGGAAGTGCTGCCCAAAATTTTGGTTTTTTTTTTATAGCGCCATTATATTGTGGTGATTGTTAGAGAAACAATTCTATGAAAGGCTTATCACTTTTTTTAGAATGGTTAGAGTGTTGGTCAAGGACAATCAACGAACATGAGTGAGAGCAAGTATATTATAGTCGCGGACGGACTGTCTATATTCTTTATAGTCGTGGATGGACTGTTTCTATTTTTATAGTTGCGGACATGCTGTTTTAAGTGTTTGAAAATATTTTTTTAAGAAAAATCTGCGACGTCTCGCTTTTATTTTCTAAAGATACATTATTTTTGTTTATCATATATTTCGAGATTATGGAAATAGTTGTCTTGTATTTCTTGGTCGAAAATCTGATTTGGTCGTATGACTAAGAGGTTAGGTTTTGATTGTTTGATCGTATGACTAAGAGGTTAGGTTTTGATTGTTTGATCGTAAGATGGATTTCGACTAAGGGGCCGGAACATCCTGAGGAGTTGGATCGATCAAGAGGTCGAAAAGGATCACGCGGGTGATAGGTTCTACTGGGAACTTGAAGAAGACTGGTTGGTCCTACTGTAACCAATCTATTTGGTCTAGCCGGGTGATCTGAATTGGACGGGTGGTCTGAGTTTGGTTGGACGGTCCAGGTTAGGTCAGATGGGCCGAATTGGCCGGTTTATCCGAGTCTGGCAGATGGTCCGAGTGGATGGGATGGTCCAAGTGGTCGGTTGATCCGAGCCTGGTCGGATGGTTTTAGTGGGTCAGACGGTCAGAGTGGTTGGTTGATCTTGGTTGGTCGGTTGATCTGGGTTGGTTGGTTGATCTGGGTTGGTCGATTGATCCAAGCCTGGTCGGTTGATCCGTGCATGGTCGGATGGTCCGAGTTGGTCGGTTGATCCGAGCCTGTTCGGGTGGTCCGATTGGGTTGGGCGGTCCGAGTTGGCTGATTGATATGAGCCTGGTCGGGTGGTTCGAGTGGGTCGGATGGTTCAGGTTTTGACATGGTTTTTCGTAGGACCAAGAAGTTTGGTCTGATCATGGGATTGAAAACCGTTTGTGTTGTGATTAGCGTGTAAGCTCAAGAAGGAGCTGGCGTTTCTATGGAACAAAAGGGTGTGTCACACAAGCAGATATGTGTGTGACACATCAAGGCGAGATAATTGTGGAGTAATGATGTGGCAAGATAATCATTGGACGCAAGGAAATTACTTTGGCGTGAAGCAAAGAATATTCAGTTAGCACGATGCTTAACCTAAATATCGTGGCTAGGAATGTATATAACCAGATGGCCTTGGTAGGTTTAGGTTAAGCATTCTAAGAGGAAAAAGGTTGAGCAAGAGTTTTGTTCTTGTCAGCCATCAAAGACGAGTGACTTGTTGGTGCAGCTCGAGCTTTGTGTTTTAGGAATTAGAAATTAGTCCGTCTCTAGTTGCATGTAACTGAGAGTAAATCGCATTAAACAGATCTAGGAAGATTGTTTAAAGGATTTCTAATATATTTGAGAACGGGTTCTTAAAGACTTGTGTGTGTAGATGAAATCGGTTATCCGTGAACTTTCACTTGGTATCAGAGCGGGAAACCTCTGTGGTATCAACTACTACTAACAGGTTGAGATCCTGCGGATTACATGGAAACCATGAAGGAATTCGTGTCGATACACAAACCTATCATGCTAGACAGTGGAAATTTCGGTCACTGGAAGGCAAGAATGCGACACATAATCAGAGGAATTGATGAGGATGCCTGGACAGCGGTTGAAGATGGGTGGTCTGTACCTACCATGATAATGGAAGATAAGACAGTAGCACCAAAACCTAAGGAGAGATGGACTGACTCAGACAAGGCAGCATCAAAATTCAACTCTAAAGCTCTAACTGCTATATTCTCAGCTGTTGATTTGGATCAGTTCAAGATTATTCAGGGCTCTGAATCGGCCAAAGAAGCCTGGGATACGCTCATCAATCACTTTGAAGGCAACACAAGCGTGAGAAGAACCAGAATTGACCATCTGGCCTCAAGATTCGAAAACCTAAGAATGGGGGATGATGAACCTATTGATAGCTTTATCTCCAAGCTTAGTGAGCTGGCTAGTGAATCCTCCGTGCTGGGTAAAAAATACGAAGATAAGGATTTAGTGAAGAATATTTTAAGATGCCTACCACCTCGTTTCGAAGCATACAAAGCAGTACTGAACATTGCAGTAGACACCGATGAGATGAAGTTTGATCAACTGTCGGGTATCTTAAAGGTTCATGATCTAGAAAAGAATGATCGTCTTGCCAACACTCAGAAGAGCATTGCATTTGCAGCTGAAACTAAGGAAGATGACAGAGTTACCAAAATTGAAGAGAGCTTGGGATTAATGGCTAGGAACTTCAACAAATTCATCAAGAGAATGGAAAAGGGAGGAAGTCGATCAACTGGACGCTTTCAGAGAAATGAATCGGATCGAAGCAACTCTCATCTTTCAAGACAAGATTCTTCAAAGAACTCCAAGAAGAAGGACTTACAATGTCATGAGTGTGAAGGCTTTGGACATTTTCGTAATGAGTGTCCTCTTGCAAAGAGAAAAGAGCTGAAATGTATTGAATGCAAAGGTTCCGGACACACTAGGAGTGAATGTCCAAATAATCTTAAGAAGGATAAATCCCTTGCATGCTTTAGTGATACAGAATCCGAAAGTGACAGTGATGGTGAGGAACTTCTCTTGAACTTTGTAGCCTTAGTTGGACAGGAAGACGACATGAAACCTCAGTTGACGACAGACTCATGTAATGAAGAAGATGAAAATGATGACCTTAATCATGATCTGGAGCTGGAGTATAAAAGTCTGTTCAACAAATTTGCTGAATTGAGCCACGAGAATCTTCAACTCCTTAAAGACAAGGCTATACTGAAAGCTCAGGTGAATAATCTAGAATTGGAACAACCCTGCATACAAACTCCAGTGCACTCAATAGCGAACGAGTCTGATCAAGAGGTACTCTCTCTCAAACGAGCCATGACTAAACAAGAAAGAGTTCATAAACAATTTGAAGCAAAATTCAGTCAATTGAGTGAGTTACTGATCCAAGAAAAGGACAAGAGCAAACTGCTGGAGAGTCAACTGAGAGAGAATCTTAAAACACTAAGGATGCTCAACACGGATACTACAACACTAGATCATCTTCTCACACTGGGACGATGTCCAAAGTCTTACATAGGTCTTGGCTATCAAGGCTCCACCTCAAAACTTACTGGACAAACGGAGTTTGTGAAAGAAGCGCCTAAAGAGACAGGATTCAACAAATCAAACGGTACTCACAGTGAGGAACATGGAAAACGAGTAATAAGGCGTCTTGGTAATGGATGTCATTTCTGTGGAAAGCAAGGTCATAATGTTAGATTCTGTTACTTCCGAAGACACCAGTATGAGCGTGCTTGGAGAATGAAGTTGTGCTTTCCGGAACCATCCACTTACGGACATGTATGGGTAGCCAAAAGGGATTTGTACCCGAACTACAAGGAATATACTTAGAAAGTCTCAAACATTGAAACCAGTGTGTCACACACAGACATCTCGCATCAACTGGTGTGTAACTTTGCGTGTTCTCATGAAAGCTCCAATCTAGTGAGCAATGTTGCCTATACCAGTACTGAAATAAGTACCCAGATTGATGTTCCCTGGTTCTTCGACAGTGGTTGTTCGAGGCACATGACTGGAAATCAGGATTACATCGAGAACATTCAACACATCAAGGGAGGAAAAGTAACTTTTGGTGATGGAGGACAAGGGAAGATTCGTGGAGTAGGTGTGATGGAACGAGATGAATTACCACGTCTCATCAATGTTTATTTTGTGGAAGGACTCAAGGCTAATCTCATAAGCGTGAGTCAGCTCTGTGATGAAGGACTAGAAGTCATTTTTAATAAGAAGGAATGCCGAGCACTTGACACAAAAGGAAATCTCATTCTCAGTGGAATTCGTTCTGGAAATAATTGTTATATGTGGAAACCTTCACATTTGTGTTTCTCAGCAAGAGATTCCAAACTTGATCTCTGGCAAAAGAAGCTTGGACATATGAACACTAATGGTCTGACTCGACTTATTAATGCCGAAGTGGTAAGAGGAATTCCTGAATTAGAGAGACAGACAGACACAGTTTGTGGAGCGTGTTGTCAAGGTAAACAAGTCAAGGTTCAACACAAACAGATTGCTGAGATAAGTTCCAAGAAGATACTGGAGCTAGTTCACATGGATCTCATGGGTCCCATCACTCCTGAAAGCATCGCTAGCAAGCGATACATCTTTGTGTTAGTCGATGACTTCTCGAGGTACACATGGGTTGATTTTCTACGAAACAAGTCAGATGCCATTGAAAGCTTTCGAATCTTAGCTCTGCAGCTTAAACAAGAGAAAGGTGGGATTATTGAAATAAAAAAGCGATCATGGTGGTGAGTTCCAGAATGAACTATTCGATCAATTTTGTCAAAGTCAAGGAATTCGACATCAGTATGCAGCTCCCAGAACTCCTCAACAGAATGGAGTAGTGGAAAGAAAAAACAGAACATTGCAAGAGATGGCTCAGGCTATGCTATGCGGTAATAACGTACCATCGGGTTTCTGGGCAGAAGCAATTGGGACAGCATGCTCTGTGATCAATCGAGTATACGTCAAACCCAAGACAAAGACTACCCCCTATCAGATTTTCAGAGGAAAAACACCAAACCTCAGTCACATGCATGTCTTTGGATGTTTGTGTTATATTCTCAACGACAAAGAACACTTGGGGAAGTTCGACGCCAAAAGTGATGTTGGTATGTTTCTAGGCTACTCGACAAACAGTTCAGCATACAGGGTCTACAATCACCGAACAAAGTTCATTGGAGATAATGTGAATGTTGTGTTCGACGACAGTGTTGGATTTCATCAGACAAGAGTGACACAAACCATTGAGTGTGTTACACAGAAGACAGGTGATCCCATTGATACGATTGCGAAAGAGGAATCTCATAAAGAAGAAGACGACACTGAAGGTGATATGGTTGATCTCGATCAGGCACGTGTTCATAAAAATCACTCCTCAGCAGATGTCATTGGTGGTATCTTTGATGAAAGAGTCACCATGAAGAAACAAATAGACTTCAAAGAAATGGTGAAACTTGCATGCTTCATGGCGGAGATGAATAAGCAGGGATGTTATGTTTCACTAATTGAACCAAAAAATATCCAGGAAGCATTAAATGACGAGTACTGGACGGACTCAATGCATCAGGAGATGGAGCAATTTGATCGGTTGGAAGTCTGGGCTTTGGTTCCAAGACCTGAGAATGTGAACATCATTGGAACAAAGTGGATATACAAGAATAAGACAGATGAGGAAGGGAATGTTGTGAGGAACAAGTCAAGACTAGTGGGACAAGGTTACTCACAAATTGAAGGTGTCGATTTTGATGAAACCTTTGCCCCTGTTGCTCGACTAGAATCAATTCGTCTACTTCTAGCAATGGCATGTTTTCTTCGAATCAAGTTGTATCAGATGGATGTCAAGAGTGCATTCTTGAATGGTATCCTACAAGAAGAAGTATATGTGACACTGTCTAAGGGCTTCGAGGATCCTCATTATCCTAATCATGTCTACAAGCTTAAGAAAGCACTGTACGGGCTCAAACAAGCCCCAAGAGCCTGGTATGAAAGATTGGCAGTGTTTCTAATCAAGGCTGGCTTTCAACGAGGGGGAGTTGACAAAACTCTCTTTGTTGAAGACAAGGGAAAAGGAATTCTGATTATTCAAGTATACGTTGATGACATCATCTTTGGAAGCACGTCACAGACTATGGTTGATGAGTTTGTCAAAACCATGACAAGAGAATTTGAGATGAGTATGGTAGGGGAACTTTGTTACTTTCTCGGCCTCCAGATCAAACAAATGAATGATGGGATCACTGTCTCACAAAGCACGTATGCAAAGAATCTTGTGAAGCATTTCGGGTTGCAGACGAGCAAGACGGCAAGCACGCCTATGAGCTCCACTACCAAACTATCTCGAGACGTTGATGGAAAGGTCGTGGATGAGAAGCTGTATCGTGCCATGATTGGAAGCATGTTGTATCTCACTGCTAGCCGACCTGATTTGTGCCTAAGTGTTGGGATATGTGCTCGATATCAAGCACAACCTAAGGAGTCACATTTGAATGCAGTCAAGCGCATAATAAAATATGTGAAAGGTACACTGGAGTTTGGTCTTCATTATACCTTTGAAACTAATGTGAATCTTGCAGGTTTTTGCGACGCGGATTGGGCTGGCTGTGTCGACAATAGACGGAGTACTTCGGGTGGATGTTTCTTCCTTGGAAACAACATGGTGTCCTGGCACAAAAAGAAACAGAACTGCGTTTCTCTATCAACAGCAGAGGCGTAGTACATAGCATTGGGGAGTTGTTGTACGCAACTACTGTGGATGCGACAAATGCTTGTCGATTATGGTATTATCTCTGACCCTATGCTAGTTCATTGTGACAATATGAGTGCTATAAATTTGTCCAAGAATCCTGTTCAGCACTCGCGAACCAAACATGTGGACATTCGACACCACTTTGTGGGAGAGCTGGTTGAGATGAAGATCGTGATTCTTGAGCATGTGCCGTCGGAAAAATAACGGGCAGACCTGTTTACTAAACCCCTCGATTATAGCACCTTTCTGGGTCTTCGAAAGGCGTTGGGTATCGTGAGCCTCTGAATAAGTTATAGTGATGAGGAGAATTGTTGTACATACATAGGATCTCATGTTTTATTGTCATCTCACATACAACACCTTGAGCCAACAAGTCTTTCTACAGAAGAAACACTCATCGTAACTTCAGATACGTGCTTGTTAGATTCGCATATGAAAGGCACTCAACTCGGACCACGATGTTACCCCATTTTCGGTTTGAGCTTTGATCACTGTCTGGATTGAATGTTGGAAACACAGAATGGCTGAGTGTACGTTGAAGTAAAAATGTGTTAAACAGCCAAATCAGTGTGTCACATACAGATCGAAGTACGAAAGAAAAAAATGTGTGTAAAACAGTTCGATTAATGTGTCACACTAGCAAGGCCTGGAATGAAGGATACTCGTTTTGGAGCTGGGTGTTACCACACTTTGACTCTGAGTTCGATCACTGTTCTGACTAGGCAGGAGTGAAATCCAAATAATTCAGTGGCACACGTTTCGAAGCAGGGTGTCACCACACTTTGTCTTTGACTTCTGTCAATGCTACATGAAATGGCATAACAATCTCCTGAAGAAAATAGTGTACTATATGTCGAGTTGAAGAGACATACACACAAGATGCCAGATAAGTGTTTCTTGACTCAAAAAAAATGAGCATGTAAATGAAGGAACATACTGAGTGGAACTTCTAGAAAGATCTTGTCTGTGACAGCTACTCGGCTGAGAAATAGCTACAGACTTGGGTTAGCTCATTGATTTTAATGAACGATTTTTTTTTGATGACATAGAATGTGTGGGAACCGTTATAAGTGATTCTTCTCTGAAGTGACGGACATCCTAGGGAGTGTCTGCCATAGTGCTTCTGATTTTGCTGTTGACATCTTGCACTTCTTACATCACGATCTCTTCTCCCATCTCTCACACGTTTGTAAGTGGTGTCAGCACTGTTCGTAAGAAATGAAAAATGTGACCTAACAAATCCATTCTTTGAAAAGTTTTTGGGCTCTCTATTTTGGGCCACTTTCTAATATCACTAATGAATCCACTTGAGTGTCCCTTAGGGATAAATAAAAGGGGGACAAACCTCTTCTTGTGTCACATCACTCTTTAGTTGGCCGACACATATCCTCATATCTCTCTCACACTCCAATTCGAGACATGCAATCATCCCCATCATCCGTCCCTTCGTCTTCTCGCAAACGCCAACGCCGACGATCTACTCTGGCGACTCCGTCACCCTCTGTTGCTCCAGCCGATGGCTCTCATTCCGCCGTCTCCGATGAGGAAGTCGACAACTTCCTACCGAAGTAACCTCGATATGCTGCAAGCCGTGACCTTTTTCAAGAGAGAGTCCGTGAAAACTATGATCTTCTCCGACCAAAGGTCCCTCCAGTCAACAGTCGGTTCATTACCGGGCAGGCCGTAAAGCGCTACAAACTTTTAACTCCCCGGAAGTTTGTTACACAACAAAGACTGCCTCTTGCTGATGAAAAACTACACGATGTCAAGAAGGTTGTTCAAAAGTGTGGTCTAATTTACACCGTTATCGACTCTGATTCATTTCAGCCGAACATGGTACGTGAATTTGTGGCCAATCTACATGATGCTGAAGATAGAGATGATGGTCTTGCTGTCTATGTTCGAGGAGCTCTAGTAGATTTCTCACCCAGCTTAATCAATGCTATGTACCTAATTCCTGGGTTTGAAGAGGATCATGATTACATGGCTGAAGAGATAGATGGTGTATGCGCCTTTCTGACTAACAATCAAGTTAGGCGATGGGAAAACATGAGCTCGAAATTCCTAACGCCGCTGAATCAAGTTCTCTACAAGCTTGTGTGCTCCAACTGGATTCCCACCACCAACTACACTACCATCACTCAGGATCGCCTGAAGTTTCTGTACATGATCCATCATCACAAGAGCTTTGACTTCGGGAAACTAGTGTATAATCAGATTGTGAACATGAGTGCTAGTTCCGGGACTAACAAGACACGACGAATCATCTTTCCTACCCTGATACAGCAAGTCTTGCAGTTTCAGCGCATCATCCCGCCAACTGAGAATGATGAGGAATTTATTGGTTTCCCCAAGCCAGTGGTTAAAGAAAAAAGGCAGGGCGTGGTTCAGGAGCAGATTCGAGCACCGCTAGTTTGGAAGAAGACATAGATCGAGCCATTGCCAGTCTCAAGGCTATACGTTTACGTCTGAGGAGTAAGCTTTCTTTTTCTTGATAAATTGATTTATGTGTCTCATAATGTTTTATCTAAATGTGCAACCAAGCAGGGGGAGAATACACGCAAGCACATCAAGAGGAGACTGATGAAGAAAGTGAGGAGAGTGACTAGTGTATCTTGATTTCCATGTGTGATTTTCGTGTCTTATGACATCTTTCATAAAGTTACAGACTGTTATTTCTAGTGACTGGTTATATAACTTGATGGTTAATCTCAGTTTAAGACTACCCTGAATTTGTGTGAGATTATTTTCTGTTGGGTATGCGTGTCTGGATGTACTATGTTTTACAGGCTGCTAAGGTGAACACATTCAGATAAAAAGGGGGAGAATAAAAGCTCAAGAAGGAGCTGACGTTTCTGTGGAACAAAAGGGTGTGTCACACAAGCAGATATGTGTGTGACACATCAAGGCGAGATAATTGTAGAGTAATGATGTGGCAAGATAATCATTGGACGCAAGGAAATTACTTTGGCGTGAAGCAAAGAACATTCAGTTAGCACGATGCTTAACCTAAATATCGTGGCTAGGAATGTATATAACCAGATGGCCTTGGTAGGTTTAGGTTAAGCATTCTAAGAGGAAAAAAGTTGAGCAAGAGTTTTGTTCTTGTCAGCCATCAAAGACGAGTGACTTGTTGGTGCAGCTCGAGCTTTGTGTTTTAGGAATTAGAAATTGGTCCGTCTCTAGTTGCATGTAACTGAGAGTAAATCGGATTAAACAGATCTAGGAAGATTGTTTAAAGGATTTCTAATATATTTGTGAACGGGTTCTTAAAGACTTGTGTGTGTAGCTGAAATCGGTTATCCGTGAACTTTCATAGCGTACCATTTTTCTTGATCAAATATTTTGCGGGTTTTGAGATTCGTAGTTTTCTCGTATAATTTTCGTTTCCGAGTTATATGATAATTATTTATTAAGTTTGGTGAGCAAATTTTAGATTGCCATTGCATAGGGTATTTTGCGAGATGAGAGATTCATGTGATACAAAAGAATTGTGAGACTTTCTAGAAATCTTATTGCCTTTTATTATCCGAAAAAGTTTCAAAAACATCGAGCACATGGACAAGTATTTTGAAATCTGGGAGTATATGACAATACGCACCCACTCCCCCACCTATTTTGAGAGGGGGCAACTGAACTCGTCTTGTGACGAGTTACCTATGTACCCTATTTGGAGATTAAGCCGTCTCGTAGTTCATTTTTTGCCGTGAGTGTTCTACTATGCGGTTGTTGGTGCGTCAGTCGCCTTAGTTGCAGTGACTGCGGCTGGATTGACGTCTTCTACCGGGTTTATCTTCTCCGGTTGGGTTTGGGTGTCGGGCTCAGAAGCTTTTTTGTTGTCCGATGCCATTTTTGGGGCAGCTGTCTCTGAGTTATCTTCTTTTGAAGTGTTTTCGTCCGTTAGCTGGCTTGTCTTTGAGCGTTTGGGTTTTACCATTGAAGTAGTCGTGATTTGCCTCAGCTTATGTTCGGCTAGAAATCAAAGTTGCGACTGTTTTTGGCATCCCCAGATTGCTTCGATTTTGTTAAGAGTCAGAAACTTGATGCACAGATGGTAAGTCGACGGGACTGCCTTCATGGCGTTTATCCATGGTGCTTCCATAATGATGTTGTAGATGGCCGGGGGATCGACGACTGCGAAGTCAATGGTTTTGTGACCTCTTTCGCCATTTGATATCACTCAAATTATCCTAAGAAGTGACTTTACTCTCTCAAATAAGAGGGTCAGTTGTAGTACTTAGGGATCGAATCCACAGGGAGCGTGGGCACATAATAGACTTTAGAAATCAAGGTTAAGCTAGGTAAACGATAGTAAATCAGTAAATGAAGCAGTAAACAGATTGATTGTTTGAGAGATATAAGAGATATAAGTTAGACTTAGGGAGCTATCAATCAAGAAATTCAAAACTACAATTCAAGGATGCTAAGAATTTTATAGATTTAATTCTTGAACTCGATTTTCATAAGTAAGTAATCCAGCTCTCGCATGGAATTACTAATCAAATA
This sequence comes from Sinapis alba, assembly GCA_012274485.2. Classification (NCBI taxonomy): domain Eukaryota; kingdom Viridiplantae; phylum Streptophyta; class Magnoliopsida; order Brassicales; family Brassicaceae; genus Sinapis; species Sinapis alba. The sequence continues at coordinate 193,122 of MU105648.1, read as the reverse complement.
TCTAACTCTTTGTTCCACTTTCACATGCGAACAAGGAATGAGCGTCGATCGATGCTATGCCTGAGCGTCGATCGATGCTATGCTTGAGCGTCGATTAATGCTTCCTCAGACAAGTATTAACGACCTAATCGATTATGTTCAACTAGATTCCTAGACCAAATCTCGTATGAGCCTAGGTAACTAATCCAGCAGGATTCAGGGTCCATTAATTGATTGCACTCTCTTGCCTCTCAATTGTCCTATGATTCTAGGTTCAAATAATTAGCCACACTCTCGTACTGTTCCAACTATTCTAGATTCTAGTATTACAAGCTATCCTGGTGTAGAGATCTATAGATAACCTAGAAATCCTAATTAATCATCAGTTTGACATTAAGCTCATGAAATCCCTAAACCTAACAAGATAATTTCTCAGACATGAAAGCAATAACACAAATCATAGTCTGAATAGATAGTAGAATAAGAAATCAAAGATAAAATCATAGAAGTTCCAATCAATCTCTGAAAGAGAATTGATCTTCTCTCCAACCCTAAAACAATAAAATAAAAGAAAGGTAGCCGTCAACAATGGCTTAGAAAACATATAAATAGAGTTTAAGTCATCCAGAGTCATTCTGGTAATTTGTGGTGGCTTCTGGGCTTTAATCGCTCATAAAATAGGCTTGGCCCGCATTCTGGCATCACTGTCGATCAACACCAAGGGTGTACCGTCGATCGACATTCCTTCATCTCCTCAACAGCTTTCTCTCGCGAGGAAGACGTACCACTCTTCAGTAAAACAGGTATAACGTTAGATCTAACTATTGGATTGACCTCAAACCAGCGGAATCTGAAAGCTAACTAAAACCTCTATCATGTGTCAAACTATCAGCTAATCTCCCCATGGGAGGGTCTCTATCCATAGCTAAACATCTGACGCATCTGTGCAGTTTTGCACCTCACTAGACTCCAAAATCACTGAAGTTCTCCAGAACGTACCTGAACCTGATTGCTGAGTGGTGTGATCGTATGCGGACATGTTTGATTGATCATTATCCGTCTGTGTGTTATATTGATCCGTACCCCTCTCCTTCTAGCGCCAAACTGTGGAAACCAAAATTCACACCATCGATTTCCGTTAATTGGAGGAAAGTTAGGAAACCCTAGCTTTTCCTGGGGTCCTGGATTTCTGCTTAGCCTAACGTCAAGCAACCAAACGATCAATACAAACAAAATAGTAAATTGTAAAACAAGAAGAAAGAGAGCAAAAAAGTATTTCAAATTTGCGTAAGAGCGTTAACAACATGCAAAGCCTCGGCCGCGAGAGCTGTTGGCGAGTTCCCTAGTTCTAAAAACCAAAGACTTTAAAAAGCTAATTGAGATGCAGCTTGATAACAAAAATGGAAAGTTGCCTAAATTGCTCTAAGTGATAGTTTGCAGAGAAAATCGTGTGTCTTTTCTTGACTCTTGACTCTTGCTAATATACTCCTCCAAAGTCGGTTGTGTCTTTCCCATTATACCCCTGTTCGAGTTTATCTTTTGCAGAAGTTTTCCTTTTTTCTCTCAATCTTCATGCTTATCCAGAAACTTGATGTTATCTCTCTTTCCGTTTAACTTTTTGGAAATCAAGTAAGCCATCATAACGAATGAATCTCTTTCTCATCCAGCGTTAAGTGGTCTGTTGCCATGTTTGGATCCTTTTCAGGTTGTTTTCTGACTTGGACGTTTTACGATTTCTTTTGAAGAAACAACCGTTTGTACGAGGCTAACTATCATTTCCTTTGAGATAACAGATAAGTGGATGCATGGTCATGATGTTGGTGTTCAGTTAACCGTTTTTTACATCATATGAACATTTTACTCAGATTTTTATGAAACACAAGTCTTGCGATTTTTATCGTAAAAATCCAACGGTAAATCCAATCGAGACGAAACAAAAAATCATTTGGTCAGAACTTCGGGATTTAATGCATAACTTGTCCTTGGATAGGAAAGCTCTGATTCATGAGATGTCCGTGACCTAGAACAGGATGGACTGATCCGTGGATCGTCCCCGCCCTAGGGCTTCGTTGTCCTTGGTGTAACGCCCCCGCCCTAGGGCAGGGTGGTTTGAGCCAAATTGTCCCTGCCCTAGGGCGGGGTACTTGCTCCAGACCGTCTCCGCCCTAGGGTGAATGGTTTTGAGAAAGGTCCCCGCCCTAGGGCGGGGTGCTTGGTCCGAACCGTCCCCGCTCAGGGCGGGGTAATCCATGGGCAACGTCTCCACTCTAAGGTGGGGTGGCTGGTCCTGGTTTGTCCCCGCCCAGGGCGGGGTGATTTGTGGGAAACGTCCCCGCCCTAGGGCGGGAAGGCTGGTCCCGGTTCGTCCCCGCCCAGGGCGGGGTGATCCTTGGACAACGTCCCCACCCTAGGGTGGGGTGGTCCTTTCGAGCGACGTCCCTTTTCTTTGGAGGGGTTTTTGGTTCGTAGAACGTTTCTTCCTTTGGACGGAGTGGGATGTTGTTCCAAGGTACATTGCCTAATTTTTTCCGAAGTCATCTTGAAAGGTTTTTCGGAAGAGTTTAACGAAAATGTTTAGTGCTGATTTTGAGACCAACATTTTGGGTTTTGAAGAGACTCAAAAAAGATCAGGTGAAATTTGGCGAGAAAAACTTCTTCGAGTCTAAGAAGTTTTTACTTAATGATCGGAAACTTTTTACTGCGGTGGTTATCAAGCATTAATTCCGTCGTAACCGGTTTTAACTCCAATAAAGATGCGAAAACACTTAAATTTATGAAAGTATTATTTTGTTTTGTACTTTTATTTTAATAAAATAGTTTTGATATTTATTTTAACCGACATATGTTTGTTTCCTTTTTCTTCTTTTTTCTCTGTTTTAATAAAATAGTTTTGATATAAGTTTCAAATGTCAGAGAAACCATATCTTCAATTAATTTCGACTTTGCAAGTAATTATTCAGCTGATTTCGTCGCTACATTGTCTATGTTTGTAGAATTGACAAATTCTGGTTTTTGATAAGCATTTTATATTGTGCCTCATGCTTTCGGTTACAATCAAATCTATCACAAAGGAATAAAAGGATGAAAAAGAAAAAGGAACTAAATTCATCATAGACAAAACAACCTCTTCACACCAAACATTATGTAGTTTAGTGAGAAGCGATCTTTAGGCTGACTTCTGTTGAATCCGAGTTTGGTTATATCGGTTTGAAATAAACTAAACTCGATTGTGGGTTCTTCAAAGATGTTTTATTAATCAGCTGAGAGTTTGATCAAGATTACAAAGAGGTTAAAAGAAAAGGATTGTCGGAACTTTGTTTAAGGACCGACCAATGTATACGGACGCGCGATCGGTTGTGGAACCCTAATCTTGTCGTCAGTCTTTCTCCCCTCTCTCGGATCCCCATTTCTTTCCACTTCCCCTCTCTCTTGTACTCTCCCTCCCCCTAGTCCGTTCACCATAGGATGCGGCTCGCTCTCCGGGCTAAGGCCCAAGCCCATAGTCGATCGTTAACCGATTAGGCCGGCTGGGCCAGGCTGATGGGCCGAGCTTTGGCTCGTTAGAGAGTTTAGCCTTCATCGTCTGCCTTAGAGTTCGAGGCTTTAAACGGTCGATCTTATGACCACGGCGAACAGTCCGTTTGGACTCAGGCCCACGATCGCTGCTGCTTGACCAGGACGAGTTGACTCTTGGTGTCCGAAAGGTTCTGGGGGGAAATATCTGGATTCTCCCCCTACAATAAGCCCCCCCTAGTCTGCTTGCGTAGGTGGAGCTTTTCCCTTCAAAGCGGAGTAGAAGAGTGTGCCTTGAGGACGGCAGATCTCGACCGTTGTATCGCTCGCCTCCTCCGATCGGTCTCTTGTCATGGGAACGTCCGATCGGCTTCTGGTGGTGACGTAGCTGGATCTGACGTGATCCAAGCCGGACTACCTTTGGAAGCTAAACAGTCGCTACCTACTTGGAATGACATGCCCCCCCCCCTTAGGCCCAATAGGCTTAATGATTGCTTCCCCTTCGAGAGTTGAGCCATTTGCTATAAATAGGGGTGCTCCCCCTTTGTTTTCTCACTTCACTTGGTCGCAAAGGTATTTTCTCTCTCTTCCTCACTTATTTTCTCTCTATTTTCTCTCCGCCGCTGATTAAGAAATTCCGGCCTTCCGCCGCTAGTCGTAGCAATTCTGAAATACCGCCTGCTCAGAACCGCTGGGGGATGTCGTCGTCCGGGAGAAGACTATCCAGAACTGAGAAGGGGAAAGGGATATCGACCGGGATGGACCCTCCGACTGATCCCTCGTCCGGTCCTAAGTTGCTATCGTCGGCCATTCGCGCACATCGGGCGGCTTTGACAGACACTACCGATTTGGCGGGCGACCAACTTCGCCTTGTCTGTGATGCTGAAACACTCCATCATCGGGACGGAGACGGCCATAGTTCGATTGACGAGGAAGAGGGGGACGCTCCCGTTGATACATAATGGGACAGCAAGCCAAGTGATAGCGGGGGCGATACCATTGTCGTTGTGACGAATGCGGAGGAACGCGTGGAATAGTCTGAGGTTGTCAGGGGGAGCCCCGTTGCTTAGTGCCGTTCCGCTACCGGGAAGATAAGACGGTCGAGCAACTTCCTGATATTTCTCCGGAGTGCGCTCGGTCGGCGGAAGTGGAGGGACAGGAATGGGCCGATGTTTTTCCTACTTGCTCGACACTGGCGAGTGTTTCAGCGCTTCTATGGGCGCATAAGGCCTTTGGCGTGACCTTTATGATTCCGCTAGGCGATCAACGCCCATGGTCTCCTCCGGTCGGCTACCACTGTGTGTACGAGTCCTTTTTTGGGGCGGACGCTCGGCTGTGGTTCCACATTCCCTGACTCATAACCTTGTACTGCTCGCTTCGTGGTATCGCCATCAGACAGTTGAAGGCTGGAGCAGTTCGAATTGTTGTGGCGCTGATGGTGATGGCAGCCTAAATCGAAGTGTTGATGACCGTCCGCGTATTCGAGGAGATGACGCAGACGCAGCCCAAGCCAAACAGCCTTTACGCTCTCTAGATGCGGTCGGGGCTTCACAGTTTTACTGGTCACCCTAACAAAACCCGGGATTGGCAACGGTGCTACTTTTACGTTAGGGCTGACAAGGCATCGTTCGAAGAGCTTCCAAAAGAGAATTATCGTTTTTTGTGGAGTCCGCAGATTGGTAGATAACTGATGTCGAATGATCTTCTTCCAACGCTAATACTGATTCACTCTTCTTCTTTTTGTAGTTGTCCATCCTAATACGATCGGATATCTAGAATTCTTTTGGGAGGACGTACCGAAAATCACTAAGGAGGATCACCAAAGGTTCGAACGACACTCAATTTAAATTTTGATCGGTAGTCATTTTGTAATATTGACTGTCTGGCGATTTCACAGTTGACTGGGCTTCAAATATTCCCTGCACGGAATATTCTATGCGCGGAATCCAAAGGGAAGAGACTTTGATTGCCAATCATGGGAAAGTTACCAAGGAAGTACCCCAATTACATCGACATCCTCAGCAGCCGGCTTGGCGGTGAGACTTTCAGTTCGATGTCATCGGAACCGGTGACGAACGAAGGCGGCTCTGTGTTGCCCGGAGGGGGGTCGGCCACTGAATCTTCCGACCGATTGGGGAGCGTCTCCGCCGAGAAAGGTGCAGGAGCGACTGACTCGGTGACCCAGGAGAAGAAAAGGAAGAGGAAATGTTCCAAGAAGAAGCCTGCGAAGATGCCTCGGAATAGCTCCCCGCGAGGGGATTTTCCTGATAAACAAACAAAGGGGAGGATCGTTCGCTGGGCGAAGGCTCGGGCCTTCCAGAGGCTGATGACGTGGGAATTCTGCAGGATCTGAATGCCGAAGGAGCCGAGGACGCAGTGCCCCATCAGGACCCTGTCCACGAGGATCACGAAGGACCACGAGGATCCAAGCGGGGGCGATCCGACGCTGTTGATGAAGACGGGGGAGAACCGGAAAGAGGCCGATCGGTTGGCCGACTCTTCCTCGTCGTGTCCTTTGGGGCAGCAGGACTCCTCCATCCAAGAAGCCCCCACTAGCGACTTCTGAGGCTGTGGAATTTCGATACAATTGGGAGATCCCCTTCGTTAATGATGTGGAGGCTTGCTCCAAGCTGATTCGTCAACTGAGAGGAGGGGTGAGGGTGATGCCGGAGACCTCAGAGTTGGCGCTTGCTGACAAGTTCCAAGAGTCTGCTCGTGCGGATGTCGTTGTAAGTTTATACTCCTCGTGGACAGGGTCCTGATGGGGCTCTGCGATCGTGCGCAAAAACTTGCTCATTCTGGAGTACGAGATGGCTTTGCGCAAGGCAGTGGCCGAGATTTTAAGGGGAGAGGAAGCTATGAAGGCCAAGGATGCCGACTTCGAGAAGACCAAGAAGGGCCTCATTGAGAAAGCGAAGGGGGTGGTTGCCGAGCGAAAACAGTACTTCCGCGAGTCCAAGCAGGCTACGCGGAAGGCTGCGAGTCTGGAGGGCGATCTTGAAGCCGCTCGAGCGACTACTCAGCTTCTCAAGCAAGAGAGGGGCGGAGGAAGTGAAACGATCGAAGAAGGAAGTAGATCAACTTAGGCGGTCTCGCTACCACGAGGTGATGTGCAAGCGTATCGGGTCACTACCAGGATGACGATCCAGTGCAACAGGGGTTCGAAAAGTTCCGCAAGTACATGTCCGACAGAGATAGGCACAAGTCGAAGTTGTTCCTGCACAGTCAGGCGCTCGGAACCCTTAAGTCGATGGATCTCCTAGAGAAGTGGGGAATGAAAGTTCCACAAAAGCTGAGGGACATACTGACCGAAGATGAGGCGATGTACCGGAAGGAATCTGAGGACATGGAGGATGAGGAGATAACTGAACAGGACCTTTCCCTATCTCCGCTCCAAGTTGAGCACCTTCACGGGTTCGACCAGTTTGGGTCGAACCTAGGGGCGGTCAATTCTACTGCCACAGCATCTCTTCGGTCTCCCTTCTATGATGTCGCTGCCTCAGATTCGAGCAATGCTGCTCGATCGGCTACAGTTTTGCCTGGCAAGACCATAGATGCCGAAATTCAGCCTCCTCCTCCCGTGCCATCCGCGCCGGCCCAAGTGGCGTTGCTCGTTGACCCTCAAGAGCAAGATCTCGTGATAGAAGTCGTCGAAGTCTCTTCGCCAGAAGATGAAGCCAAAGATTGACCGCTCGTGTTGTTGTTTGTATTTGCTGCCTCGCTGTTTTTTTTTATATATCGTGTTGTTGTTGTTTTCTCTGTTTCGCTCGGCTTTGTACTTTCATGCAAATGTTTTCCTGTTAAAGGGCTTTAAGACTTAACAAAGTATTACATTATTCTGCTAGACCCCTTTTGCTCTGCAGTTACTTTGGACTGTAAGAATCGCTCGATTCTCTCCCTCCTTTATTCTTTCAAGTCAAACGATCACTCCTGAATCGATCTGGACCTCCGTAAGAAGGGTACCGATGCTGATCCAACAACGTTCGGTGGCTCCGAGCCAAAATGTTGAGCGTAGACGCACATTTCAGCGCCGCTTCTGGGACTAGGACGAGGGGAACGGTTGGCCCGTCCTCGCCGGTCGCCCAACGGTTGAGATGAGTTGTCGACTACCTGAAGCCAGACGTAAGGATTGAGCCAATCGTAGTTTGAGGTGGTCGGATGTCTGTCATTTGTCCTAACGATGGTGGATCAAAAGTGAGAAGACTAACCACCCACCAAGAGGCGGAAGTGATGTCGCCATCCGCTCTGAAGCCGATCGAAGGTGATGTGTTCCTAAGGTCATTCGTTTGGCTGGACGAAAGTGATTGCTAGGTCATTCGTTTTTTTTTTTGTGGAGAGGTTAGGCCTGGAAACAAGATGCCCACGTACCCGCGTGGGGATCAAGCCAATCATAGTTCGAGGTGGTCGGATGGCTCTTTGTCATTCATTCCATCATTGGTGGAACAAAAGTGAGTAGATCAGCCATCCGACAAGAGGCGGAAGTGATGTTTTCATCCGCTATGGAGCCGATCGAAAGTGACGTGTTCCTGAGGTCATTCGTTTGACTGGACGAAAGTAATTGCTAGGTCATTCGTCTCTTTTTTTTTTTTGAGTAAGCGACTGCTAGGCTTGGTACCGCTTGAGGTTGGAGGCTTTCCAGTATTGGGGAATCTGTTCGCCGGCGGAGGTTTCCAACCTATAAATCCCTGGTTTGAAAATTTTGGTTATCTTGTAGGGCCCTTCCCAATTTGCGCCCAGCTTTCCAGCTTTCCTGCTTTCCATTCCTTCGTGTTTTCAAACACATTGCGGAGGACAAGGTCATTGATCTCTATCGGTCGCCTGTGGACCTTCCTATTGTAGTAGGCTTCAGCGAGGTGCTGGTAGTTTTGGATGCGTAGGAGAGTTTGGTCTCTGCGTTCCTTGATCGCATCCAAGGCGTCGAGCATCATCTCCTTGTTTAGATCGGCATTGAGAGGCATTCAGGCGCGGCGCAAGCTCGTAACGTTGACTTCTGTGGGTTCCATGGCTTCGACGCCGTATGCTAGCGAGAAGGGCGTTTGACCCGTTTCTCGGCGGGGGACGTGCGATGCGACCAGAGGACTCCGTCTAATTCGTCGGCCCAATGACTTTTCTTGAGGTCGAGACATTTCTTGGTTTCGTCGATGATAGTCTTGTTTATTGCTTCCGCTTGGCTGTTACCTTGGAGACGTTGTGGCGTGGTTGTGTTCAACCGGATTCTCCGTCGGTCGCAAAAGCTTTGGAAGTTGTTTGAGATGAACTGAGACCAATTGTCGGTTATGATTTCATAGGGTAACCCATGACGCCAAAAGATGTTCTTCCAGACGAAGCGTTGTACTTCCTTGTTGGTGACGTTGGTAAAGGCTTCGGCTTCGACCCACTTTGTAAAGTAGTCCAATAACACGAGGACGAATCATCGCTGCCTCGAGCTTGGGAGAGGACCAATGGTCGGAGCGTGGCGCTGGCATTTATCGCACTTTTGGGTGTATGCTTCGCAGTCGGCGATCATAGTTGACCAAAAGTGACCCATCATTTTTATTTTGAGGGTGAGCGCTCGGCCTCTGGAGTGATTTCCCCCGCCTCCGTCGTGGGTTTCTGCCATTACCAGCTCTGCTTCATCTGAATCAACACATGTGAGGAGGACTTTGTTGGGTGACCATCGGTGCAGCTTTCCGTCAATGACGACATAATTCGAGCTCTTGGCCTTCAACCGGCGGGCTTCCCATTTGTCATCCGGTAGAGATCCTTCGGCAAGGTACTTGATGAATGGGGATTGCCAGTCGTAGCCCTGACCGCTCGGTTGCTCGTCCGGGTTTTCGACATTCGTGGTGTTGCTATGGCTAATCGGTGCAATCGATGCCATGCCTCCTTGCTCGATTGCGATGCTCGGTTTTTCAATATGCTCGACGCGTATGACACTCTTTATTTGATCGGTTTGGTTGCTGTCAAGTGCAGCGAGAGAGTCGGCACACACGTTTTCTCCGTGCGGAATCCTTGTTAGTTGAAAGGACTGGAACCCTGTCGCGGGGCTTTGAACGACTCGGAGGTAAGCGTTCATTCACTCGTTACTTGGCGTCGTAGTCCCCACTGAATTGGTTGGCTACGAGCTGAGAGTCGCAGTATGCGTGAATGCAGTTTGCGCTGACGGCTTTTGCTAGTCAGAGGCCGGCGATGAGGCTTCGTACTCAGCTTCGTTGTTGGAGGCTTTGAATCCCAATCGGAAGGACTGACGGAGCAATTCCCCTATCGCAGACTGAAGTTGCACGCCGATTCCAGAGCCGTTTCGCGAAGAATATCCATCGACGTGCAGGATCCAAGTTCTATTTGTCAGTTGGAGGTCTTGCGCGAGCTTGGGTGGCAGTTCGATTCAAAAGTCGGCTAATACCTGAGATTTGGCGGCCGTCCTGCTTTGGTACGTTATGTCGTGCTCACTGAGTTCGATCGCCCATTTGGACAAACGACTTGACTGATTGGTATTATGCATGATGATGCGCAGTGGGTAGTTGGTCAGGATGACGTTCGAGTGGGACTGGAAGTAGTGCCATCTTTTCCAGTGTCGAGTATCGCGCCTCTGCGTCGGTCATGCGCTTACTCGTGAAGAAAATTACCTGCTGATCACCCCGGTCTTCTTTGACGAGGACACTACTGACGACTGTTGTGGACACCGCGATATAAACGTACAATGTGTCTCCTTTTTCTGGTTTGGCCAGAACTGGGGGGAGGGGGCGTGAGGTAGACCTTAAGTTCTAGGAATGCCTCCTCACAACGATCGTCCCAGATGAATTTTTTATTACCCTGCAACAAGTTCTAGAACGGTAGGCACTTGTCAGTCGATCGCGATATGAAGCGATTAAGAGCGGCGATTCTGCCGGTCAACCGTTGAACTTCCTTGATGTTCTTAGGATTGGGGAGGTCAAGGATGGCGGAGATTTGCTTTGGGTTTGCCTCGATCCCTCTCCGTGTCACGATGTAACCGAGGAACTCTCCGGATGTGACTCTGAAGGTTTATTTTGTCGGGTTGAGTTTCATGCCGAACTTGTTTAAGATGAGAAAACAGTCTTTCAAGTGATCGACGTGATTGGCGGCGACTCGAGACTTTACTAGCATGTCGTCGATGTAGACTTCCATGGTGACTCCCAGTTGATCGGCAAACATCTTGTTAACGAAGCACTAGTAGGTCACACCGGCGTTCTTGAGTCCGAACGGCATAACCTTGTAGCAGTACGTCCCTCTATCTGTTATGAACAACATCTTCTCTCGATCATCTGGATGCACTCAGTATTTGGTTGTATCCGGAGAAGGCATCCATGAATGTCAATAGCTCATTTCCGGCGGTCGACTCCACGAGGTGATCGATGTGAGGGAGGGGGAAACTATCCTTTGGACATTTACCGCTTTTTTTCTTGACAACGACAGGGTTGGCTAGCCACTCGGGATATTTGACTTCCGTGATCGATCCGGCGCTGAGAAACCACTCAACTTCTTCGTTGACTGCTTTCGATCGCTCGAGTCCAAGTTTTCGCCTCTTCTACCGGACCGACTTGAAAGTTGGGTCAACGTTGAGAGAGTGAGTAGTGATGGTGGGATCGATGCCTTGCATATCGGACACTGTCCAGGCGAATATGGCGGCGTTATCCTTTAAGAAGGAGATTATCCTGCCCTTCGCCTTGTCGGTTAAGCAGGCACCGATACGGATCGTTCTGGTCACGTCACCGTCGTCAACAGCAATCTCGATGATTTCGTCTATGGGGGGATGCATCTTCTGAACCGGCTTGGAGACTGTGTTGATGTGAGATATTATCTTCTGATTTTTTACCTTGGCGATGAGGAGATTGCGGGCGGCCGCCTAATCACCCCAGAGTATTACAATTCGCCCATCGATGCCACGGAATTTGACGCATTGATGGTATGTTGATGGTATTGCCTTTGTTGCGTGGATCCACGGGGTTCCCAAGATTGCATTGTAGGGGGTGCAGACATAGTTCACTGAGAATTTGACGGTGCGGGCGATGCCTTGAGAATGAACGCGCAATCGGATCGTTCTGAGCATGGTTTCGGAGGACCCGTTGAATCCGGTTAGCGAGTGAGTGGACGGCTTCATGTCCTTGAAGCTGACTCCCATTTTGAGAAGCGTTCGTTTGAAGATGAGGTCCACCGAGCTTTCGTTGTCGATCAAGACTTTGGTAACCTCACAGTCACCTATACCGATCTCGACGAGAAGAGAGTCGGTATGTGGCATGTGGATGCCGACGGCGTCCTCTGAGGAGAAGGTGATCTTTGGACTTTACTTCGGGATAGTAGGCCAGTTTTCAGCGGCTACCGCCTTCCGTCGGAATTCCTTTACTGATCTGACGGAATGGCAGCAAAGAGGGGATCCTCCAATAATGACGTTTAGGACGGGCAATCGATTGGAATTTTTTCCTTGGGGTTGTTCGATCGTTCTGCCTTCTGCCTCGTGATTTTGGCGCGTAGATCCTCTTGGCTGACCGGTTATGATGATTCTTCTGAATGTCTGGATCGGCTGTGCTTTAACTTTTTCCGAAGATCGGGAGCTTTGGCATTGAGTTGGGCGCGAAGGTCGATCGTTCGTTTAGCCGTCAGCTTATGCCAAGCGTCTGAAGCACTGAGCAGGGGCACTGCTGTCTTTTGGCCATCGGTGGTGGTCGCCGAGCTTGAGAGAGCGGGAGAACGCTTTACCTCTTTGCGAGTTTGCTTGTTGAGCGTCGTTCACAGATCCTCGCTTGGTGGTTTGTTCACGGTCGGTGATTGGGACTTGTTAGCTCGGATCACGAAGATTTTGCGGCGGGACTTCGGTTTCTCGTTGTCGGACGTCGAATCGTCATCGTGATGTGATTGTTCGGCGTCGTAATTTGGAGACGCATCTTCAGCCGTTTTTCCCTGGGATTTCTTCTTCTTGTCCTTCGTTTTACTCCAGCTCTTGGGCTTTTGCTTCGGGGTTTCAGGGTTTGCCTGCCCCTTTTTGAACGCGACGAGGAGTGCTTCCTGGAGCTGCTTACACTCTTTAGTGTCGTGTCCCTTGATCTTATGGTACTCGCAGTACTTTTTCAAGTCGTACGAGCTGTTGGGGCTAGTCGGAAGAGCGACCCGGGGCTGCTGCGTTTTTCCTTCGGCATCTCTTTCCCAGACGTTCCAACCTGGTTCACGAAAGGCGGCCGTTGTCCCTTGTTGGTCTTCCTCTGCAATAGCGTACATCACGCCCTTTCTTTTGTCGGTTTTGGTGTAAGGTGTGTGCTGCTGAGGCTCCTGCTGGGCTTCCGTCGCCTTTGTGGTGGGCTGCTTCAGGGCTTGCTGCTTGCTGACAAATGCTCGCTTATCTTCTTCCATCGTAATAAAGTTTTTTGATCGGTGGAGAGCGTCCTGGAGCGAGATCGTCGGAAGCGCGTAAAGGTATTCACGAAACTTGGAATGAATCCATAATGAATGGACAAGCGCCTTAACGGCTGTATGGTCCGAGACGTGGACCCTAGACACAACTTGCTTGAATCTCTCCATGAAGTCTTGTATACTTTCGCCGGACAACTGGGACAGTTTCCATAGGTCGGCGGAGTACGCTTCTTGGTGGGTGAACATGATATAGTGCTTAAGGAAATGAGCCGACAGGTCATGGAAGGTGTCGATCGATCCTTCCGGCAGTCGGGAGAACCATGCAAGGGCGGGGCCAAAGAGGCTCTCGACGAAGAGCTGGCAAAAACCAGCATTTCTTTCTTCTTCAGAGAAGTGTGTTCGTCCCATGGCGATGTTGAACGATGTCATATGATCGGTAGGGTCAGAGTCGCCGGAGTACGAGGGGATGCGGAGTTTCTCTGGTGAACAGGTTCCTTTGCGTGGCGGCGAGGACGCGCTCGATCTTGGGTGCGGACGTCGTAGCGTGGTGTATTTTAGAGTGTATATCCTGCAAGGAGAGGCGTAAGTCAGCGATCTGGCGGCTGGTAAGGGACTCTGACTGGTCCGGCGGTGAAGGCGCCGAGGGCGGCGGCCGGCGCAGCCAGGCGGTCGTTCGTGTCCTTGTTAGTTTCTTCCTGTTGTATGAAATAGTCCATGATGAGCTGCATTATGTCGGTTACGTTCAGCGTCGCGGCGGCTGGGGTCGTAGTAACCGACGGTCGCCCTTCGGCGGTGGGTATGTCGTCGGAGATATCGTCGTGACTCATACTGACTGTCATAACGTTGCTTTGTAAGACCCCACAGTGGGAGCCAACTGTTGAATCCGAGTTTGGTTAAATCGGTTTGAAATAAACTAAACTCGATTGTGGGTTCTTCAAAGACGTTTTATTAATCAGCTGAGAGTTTGATCGAGATTACAAAGAGGTTAAAAGAAAAGGATCGTCGGAACTTTGTTTAAGGACCGACCAGTGTGTACGGACACGCGATCGGTTGTGGAACCCTAATCTTGCCGTCAGTCTTTCTCCCCTCTCTCGGATCCCCATTTCTTTCCTCTTCCCCTCTCTCTTATACTCTCCCTCCCCCTAGTCCGTTCGCCCTAGGCTGCGGCTCGCTCTCCGGGCCAAGGCCCAAGCCCATAGTCGATCGTTAACCGATTGGGCCGGCTGGGCCAGGCTGATGGGCCGAGCTTTGGCTCGTTAGAGACTTTAGCCTTCATCGTCTGCCTTCCGAGTTCGAGGCTTTAAACGGTCGATCGTACGACCACGGTGAACAGTCTGTTCGGACTCGGGCCCACGATCACTGCTGCTTGACCAGGATGAGTTGACTCTTGGTGTCCGAAAGGTTCTAGGGGGGGGGGAATGTCTGGATTCTCCCCCTACAACTTCTATTCATTTTTCCCAAGAACATAAAGACCTTCTCAAGCCAAAATCTGATAATATGCCTTCTTGGTTTATGCAAACAGAGAGAACTGTTTTACTCGCATTAAAACAAAGCAATGTGGAGGTATCTAATTATTGTAACGTATGTTCCATTGTTGATGTGATTCAAATATAAGATATACAGTGTAATGGTGGGCATAAGTCTCAAAGATAATACAAGGTGTTAGGTGTGGAGAAACAATATGATAGACGAGTTAATCACTGGAAGGCGGCAATATAATAAAGATTTCAGCTGTAAATATGTTGCAAAGAAAAACAAAGAAGCTATATCTACAAGAAACAAAGTGATATAAAGAAAATAAAGGTTTGAAACAAGAAAAGAGAAGAAAAACTCTTGGAAGTCCAAAAATAGTATGTTCTCCGACTTCTCAAAAAAGAAACCAAAACTTATAATCTCATAATGGTCAATCATTCACACTTGAGTTTCTCAAAAAAAAATCATTATATTTTATAAAACATTGCCTAAATTGTGACATCAACTCGGAAGCATCAAACTCACAAGAATTAAAAACTAACATTTCATACGAAAGAGAACTGACAAGAAGTAGGATGTGATGTACTCAGGTTTTAACCACTAAAACCAACCGCAAGTGCACGGGAGTGCGCGGTAGTATATAGGGATCGAATTCCTCAGAGACCAAGGTTACACTATAAATCTTCGAGAGAAAAGTCAAGCTAGAACGACAGGAATTTGTTTTGATTGTTTCAGTTCAGAAATGTAAATAACAGTATGTAAATTAGGTTTCACAGATGAATAAAAAGCTAGGCCATGGGTATTCTCAGGTAAACATAAATCAAGTTTATGAATGCTAGACAGGGGATTCATATTTAAACCGTTCTCGAACTCAAACGACAAGCATAGTTTAGTTAACTTTCGGAAAACTAAACCCTATGAATTAGAAATCTAAAGATCAACTTCCGTTTTATCTAGAATTCTAATCATGCAATTTAACAGGTTTGAATTGTTCACAAGTTTCCTAACA
>MU105648.1:21159-165028 GCA_012274485.2 Sinapis alba | reverse complement strand
AATAACTTCTTTAACATAACTCCAATGAGATTTATTCAACTTCATGAAAGATCCTCCAATGATTAATGGTTGCAAATAAAGCTTCTTACATAATGATTCATGGATCCCTTCGATTCACCCTAGCCTAACTGTAGGATTACTCAGACATGGAATGAAGAACACAGAGAATAACAGATTGATTCATTGAATAAAAACGTGAAATCAAATAGGGTTCAGAAAGAGCTTCTCTATCAAGAGTATAGATTTCTTCTCCCTAGAGCTTACAATCTCCAAAAGCCAAAAGCAATCCAATGTAAAAATGAAAGGTACTGAGAAAAACACTCAGCCCCTGCAACAAATAGGGTTCAACACGTTTTTCCCGAAAATCCCTAAACAAAACCGGTTCAAACTTGAATAAAACCGAGAAATTCGGTTTTCTTGCGCGCAGACCGCTCTGGATCGACCACGGGATCGATCGATCCAGAAGTGGATCGGTCGATCTGCGTGATGAAGATCGACTCCCTTTTTATCTCGGTCGATCGAAATGTGCTCCGCAAATCCGTGCAAAAACGGATCGACCAGGCGATCGATCGATCCAGGATGGGATCGATCGATCCATTGTATGAGGATCGACTGGCTCCTTGCTCGGTCGATCGGAATTTGTCCCGCACAAATGAGCCGTAATTGCATATCGAGATCGATCGATCCACTCCTTGGATCGATCGATCTGCCTTTAATTCGCCCATTCTCCTTTTCCTTGCTCCCTGTGCTCAAAACTTCATCCTAAAGTATTCCTAACCTGAAAAGACCTTAAAAACAAAAACAAGACTCGAAAAACGGTTGAAAACACGAGTTAGAATACGCTAAAAACGCAATATATCAATTAAGTATATGCAGATGACAAACACTTATATTAGAAGAAGTTGCGACCGCAAAAACATATAAGTGTGTCACATTGTCATTAACTTGGGTGAGGATCTTCATGCCAAGGCTACCACCATGAAGGCCCTTTCGAGTATTTTTTATTTGATGAAACTTCAGACCTAGAGGAAGCAGTTCCCATGTGTTTGTTGTTTGTTATTTTGAGATTGGTAACTCAACTTAATTGCTACTCATAATTGCTAAACTGGATTACCAACTCATTCACAAAGATAATTTGAGATTCACCAGAGCTTGGATCAATGCATGAAAGCACTAGCTGAACAAAATCCCTCTCAATTGAAAAATCCTACAAGACGAACACATTGGCGACCACCTTAGGTTGTTAACGGCCACAAACCACAATTTAAAATAAATCGAAAAGAGAAAAAAATTAAATGAGATTTTGGAGCTTTTTCTTGGACACCAATTATATTTATATTTCCACTCACATTTATTAATTGAAATATATTTATATAAAACTACATAAACGTTTTTAAAAGTAAAAGATGTATCATGAATAAATTTTCCAGAATAAAGATATTCAATCTTTGTGTTTTCACTAACAAAAATATATATATTTACAAACATGTTTTAATGATTTGAAAACACATAATCTCAATAATGTAAATTATTTTTAATATTTATCTTAGTTTCTCATAGAAAATCAATTCACTTACCATAAATTTACACAACTACATAAAATAATTTAGAAAAAAGTCGTATAAAACATTGCATGTTAAAACTGGAGGTATATCAAAATCAAAACACAACAAAAATATTTTAGTGATTTTTAATGGTAAAATAAGTATATGTTTTGCAAATAGATGCAATATCTACTACTAAAATAAATCACGAACACATTAAATTTTATGAAATAAAATTTTTGTATCCACATAAATATATAAATAAAAAAAGTTACATACTGAATTAAATAAAAAAGAATTAAACCACTGTCCTAACAAATAATATGATATAAAACACATTGATAATAAACATATAAGAGCAAAGTTAATACAATAATATTAAAAAAAAATAGAACGTTTAATCTAACATAACGAGACTGGAGATTAATTTATTTATCGTAAACAAGTTATAAAGAAAATAGATAATATATTTTTTTAAAGTTGATGAACACATTATATAAGATAAATTTCTAATTTAAAAACAAATGTTAAACGAAAACAAATTTTCGCGCGAAGCGCGGGCTTACCCTAGTATATATATATATAAATGTTTATTTCCTCTTAGTTTGCCACTTCATCAAATAGGTGAAGGAAAAACCAACACATGTCCATCTCTTAAGTATTTATTTTTTCGTTTGGTCTGATTTGTTAATGGCCTTCGACAATTGTTTTTATTCTTCTGAATTTGTTTGTGAAGTTAACGGGCTTTAGTGTCTCTTTAATTTATGGACTACGAATCATATTATTGGATTTTAGAAAAAGATAGAATATGTTAGGTGGAAAGATATTGCAGACTAAACACAAAGGAGTAGAAAGTAAGAAAAAATTGTTGATGAAGCGATAGGCTTAGCATCTTCCATCGCTTTTGTTGTATGTTGCCCCACATCTCCTTCGAAACATAGAATAATTGCATTTTAATGTAAATTTCAGAACTGTCAGTATTATCAACATACTATGCATCAAAACGAGAGCTTTACAATTCTTATATGCTTTCTTGGACCTACCTATGAGAAAGTAAGGAAATCAAGATTTGAAGCCTCTTAACTGGATTGTTTTGCGATGTGAAAAGCACTGTCCAAAGCTGGTTTAAGAGCATCATCCACTACTTGTAATACATGATGCGTTGCTTCAAAAACACTAAAACCAACTTCTTGAACTCGGTCTTTTCTCCATCTATTAAGCCAAAGAATTCGTCAGCAAAAGATTTCAAAAGAAAAAACAGAAAAGTTAAATGAAAGTTCTACAAAAATGTTAAAGAAAACCATATGAATTCAATACAAAAAGCACTAAACCCAACAGAAAACGCTGCAAATCGACATATACATAGCTTATTAAACAACCAAATTATTAGGAAAAGCAAATCGACATATATATATATATACAACTTTAACAAAAATTATATTCTAGGATGTATGCAATCTCCCCAGATTTTACTATAACTCTTTACTCTCTATATAATAAAGGGTTCCACATACAAATGAAAACCTTAATAAAACAGACAATTAAGTAATTAACAAACATATGGAAACATTTGAACAGTTTGAGAAGTCGTTACAAACACACGGTAACTTATCATAAGTTCTTTTTGAAAATGATTTCTATTGAAAACAAGAATAAACATAGCTGCTTGCAGAAGCTAACAAGAAGTAAGTCACCGCACAACCAAGTCAGAGTTGTTAGTGCAACAAGAACTTGGGTCGAGGAAGGCCACCTACGGCAGATCCTCTTGGGAATGCACCCGCATAGACTGGAAACCGCTGGTGGACTAAGCTAAAGAAGATTACCGCCATATTTGACACGATTTACATGATACCTGCCTTAGCCTTTTGAGCACATCTACACACCAGATGCCAGATCTAAAGAACAAATCATATCTTCGACTCCTATGGCAAAATCAAACTTGTCAACACACTGAAACTCCACTGATATTTGATAGAGACAACAACATAAAACACCACGAGACGGAGAGAACATAGAAATGTGAAGAAGAAGTAGACATAAGCGAGAGACCCTGGAGCACATCTATTTCCTGTCCAAAAAAACTGTGACAGTGACCTTCGCTTAGGCGGTGGGGAAGAGAGAGAAGAGAGAACTTGCTCTCACAACACCTTAAACGGCTGCAAAAAATTCATATTACAAACATACAAAAAAACTTAACAGCATGTCCATGTAACAAAAGCCTATTTCAAAACGTAAGACCACAAAATTTTAAAAAATCAACATCGATTCAAGGGAGAAGCCCAAAACAGGTTGCACTTAAACATATATTATGTGATTATTTGATTAAATCAGTCCATTTAAAATTATTGGTTATGAAGTTGTTTTTATGTGTTTTAGAAAGAAAAAAATGTTTATATATATACCGATAAAATGTACTATTTCTTACAAATATTTTTGAAAAACAAGAATTTTTTTACAAATCTTTGAACAAAAAAAATTAGACTGCAAGTGTCTAACAAAAAAAAAAGAATAGACTGTAAGTGTCTTTTTTTAGGAAAGATGTTGCAAAAGTCAGTACGAGAACCTCAAAATATTGTAATATATCTCTCATTTACAGGTACAAAAAATATGTATCGCATGAAAATACTCTAAGCTGCAGAACCGACTTCAGGCGAAAGCGTGGATTTGAAATAATTATAGCTAATGTCTAACGAGGACAAACTGGTGGTTATATTTAATAGTACAAGAGGAAATTTACCCGTGAATTGATTATCTAAGAGGTATAAATGGGAGAGTTTTGTGAAGGTTGCAAATGAAACATGAATATATCCCTTGAAGTTGTTCATCTTAACTTTTATCCCAATAATAGAGTAATATATATCACACGACAATTATATCCCGCGCGTAGCGCAGATCTACCATAGTTTTTATATAAGAAAAAGTAAGACTTTCATAATGTCATATATTTGATAATTAATATATAAGAGTTTTTCTTTATTTTCTTGTGTAGTTCTATTAAATCCATCTCTCAAAAATTTCTTCCAAGAAGTTATCTCCGAAAACTCTTTAATCGATCCAAAAACTGGTTTCTCGTAATCATCAATTTCTTGATCGACCGTTCAACCCATTCGTATGTTACGCCAGGTTGGTATCAGAGCTTTGCAACACTCTGAAACTTGCTACGCCATGAACATAATGATAATAACAATGATGCATGAGAGGACCAGAATCCCTTTGCTCAACTTCACCCACAACATGTTGCCAAATCAACTACGACAACACCAACGACTCTGACTCAGAAAACAAAGACAACAATTCATCCTGGAAGTCTTGCTTCAAACTTGATATTTGTGAATTCAATAGCTTCACAGTTGACGAAAAATTGTTAGACTTCTTTATTACAGTGGAAGAAATTCTGGAATTCAAAAGAATCCCACTAGATCGTTGTGCTCCCATAATTGCAGTTTGTTTCCATGATTGAGTTGCAGCATGGTGGTCACATGGTAATACGACACACTCGTTTGAGAAAAATGAAGCTTACTTCATGGGATAAGTTGAAACTTGAGATGCAAAGAGTTTTTTTTACCATATAATTACAAGAAATTGATATTCAAGAGATTCCAGAACTTACGACAAGGATCATTAACCGTGGATGAATATGCAACATAATTGTTCAAGATAATCAATCATGTGTAAGTTCAGGATACCAAACAAAAATTGGTCATGAGCTTTATCGGAGGTCTACGACAAAAAATTCAATTCACATTGAATCCATTTTGACCTCAGTCTATCTCTAAAGCACACCAATAAGATTTAACAGTTGAAACACATACCCGTGGTGGATTCCCGTCATGGGGTTCTAGCATGCAAACCCGTCTCGCCCCAACAACAATCGCAACTTCACAACCTTCTTACAAAGTTTGGTGATGTCTTCCCAGATGAACTTCCATCCGGGTTGCCACCATTTTGATACCTCCATCATCGCATTGAGTTGGTCCACGATGCCTCATTGCCTAATCGTTTTCATTACCGTATGAGTCCATCCAAGCATTGTGAACTTCATCACCAAGTGGAAAATCTGTTGGCAAAAAGTTTCTTGCGCGAGAGCTTGATTCTGTGTGTCGTTCCAGCCTTAATTATTCCAAAGAAAGATGGATCATGACGAATGTGTGTTGATAACATATCTATTAACAAAATAATAGTTCATTATTTATTTCCTATCCCGCGTTTTGATGATTTAATTGATCAGGTCAGCTCAACATCCATATTATCCATGTTGAACTTACAAAGTGGTTATCATCATATCCAAATTAACCCATGTGATGAATGGAAGACAACTTTAAAGATTCGTGAAAGCATCTTTGAATGGATGGTTATGCCTTGCAGAGTGCCTAACACATTTAGTACTTTCATATGTGTCATAAACCATGCATTACGTCCTTTCACAGGTAAATTTGTGGTGTTTTTTTTTTTATGATATTCTCATCTCCAGCTCCTTGTTCGAAGAACATGTACACCATATGTGTGAAGTGCTCTCCATATTATGGCATGGCCAATTTTTTGCTACTCGGAAAGGTGCGCATTTAGCATCAAGGAAGTAAAAAATTTGGGTTATATTGTCTTGGCTCAAGGCTTATCAGTTGACCCAAGCAAAGTCAAAGCCATACACTTATGGCCGAAACCTACCATTATTGAGACTCGCAGTTTCTATGGTCTCGCTTTATTCTATCAAAGATTTGTTTCTCAGTTCAGCAGTCTTATGTCTTCTATCACAGATTATATACGTGATGGGAAATTTCTGTGGACACTAGTGGTTGATCATGCATTTCACATCATTGAAGAAATGTTGTGTACAACGCCGATTTTGGCTCTTACCAACCTTAATGCAATGTTTGAGTTGCATACATATGCTTCTAAATAGGGTATATGGGCGGTTACAAGTTAGCAAAGCCGGCATATTTCTTCATTATAGTACGTACGATGTGAAGTTCTATGTCGTATTTCAAGCCACAAATCATTGGTGTCCTGACCTCTTTCACCGGGAATTTGTCTCTACACAGACCTTGATGCTTTAAAACATCTCAGTACACATGTCAAAGTTTCATCGCGACATGCTTTTTGGATAACATATCTTCAACAATTTACGTTTGTTATTAAGCACACTTTGCGTTCTTTAACCGGGTTACTGATGCACTCAGCTGCATGCTTTCTTTGCTCGGCACAATGCATGCCACTGTCTCTGGTTTTAGTTTGTTTGTTGACCTATACAAGTCTAATCCTTTTTTGGGAAATTTTCTGTTGATACCACTGTGGGCCTTCCATATCTTTATACTTTCTGTGATGGTTTTCTGTTCCACGAAAATATGCTATGTATCCCAGACTATAGGTTACTCCTTAATCTAATCGCTGAATTACATCGTGAAAGGCATGTGGGACATGATCAGACATTACACTTGCTCTCTACATCTTACTTTTGGCCCTCCTTGCGCTGAGATGTTGAGCGCTTTGTAGAGCATTGTATTACATGCCAATAGGCTAAAGAACATATGTCCAACACAGGTTTGTATATAATGTTTCTCCTTACAATGCAGCCATGGACATATATAAGCATGGATTTTGTGGTTGGCATTCCACATACCCAAAAAAGATATGATTATATATTTGTTGTCGTGGATCGATTCTCCAAGATGGTCCATTTTATTATGTGCAAGAAAACAACGGATGCTCTTCAAGTGGCCATTTTTCGTGAAAATCAACATATTACATGGCCTCCCATCCTCTATCATCTCCGATTGAGACTCATGTGTTTTTGCTCACTTTTGACGTTCTTTTTGGAAGTTATTGACACTACATTGGATATAAGTTCGGCCTATCATCCTTATACGGATGGCAAACAGAAGTTACTAATTGATCCCTTGAGAATCTTTTGCGTTGTTTGGTATCCAATATTATTAAATCATGGGATTAACGGCTACCTCAAACTGAATTCGCACACAATCATGTAGTGAACCAAATCTCTGGTTTCAGTCCTCTTCAGGTTATATATGGGGTGTTATCTCAAGCTCCAGTCGACATGTCTTCTCTTCTGAATCGCATTCATTTACTGGGGTTGCGTCTTCTTTTTTATATTGACTTCATACTCGAGACACGTGCCAAGACAACACATCAAATAGAAGTATCGATGGTAGTTGAGTCTTTCCGTCCCGCTCTGCTGCGGGTTTTGTTTTGAGCGGGTCCCAGTGAGACAGACCCGTGCGGGATGTGGTCTCTTGAAGGGGTAGCCAAACCTGCCCTACTTGTTGGATGAGTCTTTGCGAGTCAGCCCGCGGGACGTCATTCTTCCATAGTCTGCACATGACAACAAAACATGATCAATTATAAGAGAAGATTGTTACAAGGAAGAGAGAAAAAAGCACAAGATAATATAAGTACTTGATTATGCTATCATCTTAAGTTACAAAACAATCAGCCAATGACCAAGTTACAAATCAATTAACAAATTTTTGATAAAATAATACAATCTTGAGTTATAATCATCAAAACAAATCAAGAGTACACTAAAAACATTGTAAAACATACTATATTCAAAAACAAACGACAAGTCAACAACTAGACTATTGTACTCATAATTTATTTATCATTGGACCAAAGTCTAACCTCATGTCATGAAGCAACATTCACATGAACAGTGTGCATTTCTAATATTCATATCAAAGTTTACTTGTTTGCAAATGTTATGAAAGAGTAAATGTTAGAACATAAGAATTTTAAAAGTAAAACAATTTTAAAAGAACCACTCTAAAGAACTCACTAGATGCAAGGATGATATCAATGCAAGTAAGTTTTTTTCTCTACCAGTATCCCAAAGTTTAATGTCAGTGTCAAGAGTCTCAGAAATCCTCTAACAAAAACATAACAAGTCATTTCAATTCAACTAAATGATGTGACTAGCTAAATAAATTAAACAATAAAAGATAACTGGTCACATCAACAAAGAGTCTAAATACTAGTTTCTAAAACAAAACTTAAAAAAGTAATGTAATGAAAATTATTTCAAGAATCTTAAAGAGTTTATGATAGTGAAAACTTATTACACAAATATGTAAAAAAAAAAAAACTACTTACACTTTTTTCTCGTTCAATATGTCTAATGATCACGGTTTTTTTTATATCAATCATAACTTTTGCCTACATACAAGAAGAAATTTAGTACTATAACATCATCGAGTAACAAAATATAGAATATGAGGAAAGCTAAGTACAATATATATCATTCTCAACTAGAAACTGGTTCGAATCATTATTGTAGCATGTGCAAGCATATCCAAGCGGTGACATAAGAAAAAGCAAATGCTTTGGTGAAATAATTTCACGTATTGAACAAATAGATCATACATACCATTTATTGTTTGGCCACAGTCAAATTTATATAGTTTTTTTTAAGTAACTTTCCCCTAGAAGTTCAACAGAATCTAGCAGAAATGGACTAACCGTTGAATAAGAAATATGTCACATAAGTAACCAATTAGTTAATGTTCTGAATCGAAAGAAAATGCTTTTGAAGGGTAGAGTGTGAAATCTTATAACAATTCAACAGAGATGATCGAAGCTTATTAAATTGAGAGACGCACACGAAGTAAAAGCGGAGACCAAAAGATATGGTTCCTTGATCGAAAGAGAAAAAAAGAGGCATAACCCGAAGTGAATGAGCTATGATCATCAATCAACGAAGAAGAGAAGCACATATGAGCAATCACCATCGTCATCTCCATTTTGGTCGGAGATTTTTTTTGTGAATCACAAAAGTTACCAACTCACCAAATGAGAAAATCAAGCGGGCTAACCAAATTTCCCGTATCCCGCGTTAAGCTTGTCCCTCTTCTACCTAATACCATCGTGATTAAGCCCGCGAGCCCCAGTAACAAACAGGCCATGAAATCACTGTCCAATCCTGCCTCGCAATGGGCTTTTATGAGCCAGGCCCGCGAATTCGGACTCGAATTGCCATCACTAGTTAGAAGCATCAACAGCCAAGTACAAAAAACCGATGATGTCTCACGTGCATTGTTGGCATTTGTTCTTTGATGAAGGAGATTTTGTTTGGGTACACCTAACTAGAGATTGTATGTCTGCACATGTTTATAACAAACTCAAGTCAAAGGAAATTGGACATGTCCAAGTTACATCTAAGATTAACAATAATGTGTATCGTGTGAAGCTACTAGCGGACATTACTACTTCAAACGTCTTCAACGTACGTTACCTGACCAAGTATAATCCTCCAAACACACCATCTAGTTCTCTATCGAAATTCCACTTATCCCGTAGACTCGATGCAGTGATATCCTTACAAATTGGTGTCAAACATGATAATTTTATCGTTTGCTTTCTTTGTTTTATTTAATAAGGATAAGCTTTTGTGTGTTCTTTTTTTAGTTAGTATTTGTTTTCTAGTCCTAATTGATTTATGGTTTTTGAATTACTATATAAGAAAAATTAGACTTTTATAATGTCACACTTTTGATAATTAATATAAAGCTTTTGATTATATTTATATGATTCGATTAAATTCATCTCTTAAAAATTGGTCTCAAAAAAATTATTTTCAAAAATTATTTAATTAATCCAAAAACACTTTTCTTGTAAACTTTGATACTTTGATCGATTCAATCCATTTGTACGTTGCGCCATGTTAGTAAACTATGAATAAATTTGTAAAATAAAAATTAGCAGAAAATGAATGATATGAAAATGAAATAAATTTATTTCTGTCCTTTTTGTTAAAATTGCAGTGAAATATTTTTATACAATTATTATTATATATATTAATATAATAATTATTTTATTTATATAATTGTTTACGTATGTAATTAATTAGTCTGTTCTACATTATTTTATAGAATAGAATGACAATTAGGTTGCAATGTGTATGTTAAGTATAAATCGATATGTTTTTAAATGAATAACGATAGTGAATAACGATAGTGAAAAGTTTCCGGTGGTTTTCTGAATGATTACGATAGATACGCTCCATGTCTTCAACTTTAGAATTTACATATGTTTTTAATCACTTTGGAGTCCTTTGATGTCTCGGAGAAACATAAATTGGATTAAGCTACTAAATCGAAGTCGTGTCAAGCAGCTCGTTGATAACTGTAGCAAGTTGATTGAGTAATGGTAGCTACTCTATCCGAGTAATGGTAAAACTTTTGAGTCATGACTCGGAGAAACAGTGAAAATGGATTAAGCAACTAAAACTGAAGTCGTGTCAAGCAGGTGGTTGCTAACTGTAGTAAGTTGACTGAGTAAGCATCAACGTGTCATCTCCCCACAGCCAACTATCTGAGGTTTCGCCACGTCTTCTCTTCCACGTGACATCTCCTCACTTTTGTAACCACAATGTTTCTATTTATAGGAATATTGTTACGTCGTCCGTATCTGTGTCGGAGCATAAAACCAAACAAGAGCTTTTAAAAACCTTAGTTACATATCGTTTGTTTGTCTTACAAAATGGCGTCAAAGCAACAAAGCCGAGAGGAGCTTGATGAGAAGGCCAGGCAAGGTGAGACCGTCGTCCCAGGTGGCACCGGTGGCAAAAGCGTCGAAGCTCAAGAGCATCTAGCTGAAGGTCCTGTTGAACATTTCAATTTAAAATTTTACCGCTACTAGACCCTTTGGACCTGATTAATATATTCAATATAAAATTAATCTATTATTACGTGAAAATAAACTAACTAATGTTGTACGTGAATATAAAGTAATCTTACATACTTTAATGAATGTATACATTACTCAGGAAGGAGCAAGGGAGGGCAGACGAGGAGGGAGCAGCTGGGGCACGAGGGTTATCAAGAGATGGGGCACAAGGGTGGAGAGACGAGGAAGGAGCAGCTGGGGCACGAGGGTTATCAGGAGATGGGACACAAGGGTGGAGAGACGAGGAGGGAGCAGCTGGGGCACGAGGGTTATCAGGAGATGGGACACAAGGGTGGAGAGACGAGGAGGGAGCAGCTGGGGCACGAGGGTTACAAGGAGATGGGACGTAAAGGAGGACTCAGTACCAAGGACAAGTCTGGTGGAGAGCGTGCAGAGGAAGAAGGGATTGAAATCGATGAGTCCAAGTTCACCAACAAGTGATAGTAGCTAGCAACTATCTACTAGTGTCCGCTGCAACATTTTGTATTATATAGTATGAATAAGTAACCTCTAGGTTTCGTGGGTTGCAGCGAGTTTTTTGGTTTGTTTTTAGTATCATCCATCTAGGGTTAATGTAACGCACCTAGCTAGTTTTATTTCCTGTCTCATATAACTACCTAGGGCACCTACTAACGGTAGGGTTGTACCGCTCTGGAAGTTTTTTGAAGTTTTGGTGAGGGTACAATCAAATAATATGCAGTTATGGTTTGACAGTGTGGTTCCACGAGATATCTTTGAACGTGCACATTTGTGTTGTGCTTGGTAACAAATAACTATCAATAGAAAATAATCAGACGTGAAGTAACAAAAACGAACGTTCTCTACGCATTAAATTCATGTGCAGATTCATGACATTCAACTCCACGAGTCCTATATGGAAGACATTGCAAAGAATATAAGAAACGTTTTTCAATTTCACCCAGTATGGCTAACTTGATACAACAGAACTTCTAGCGATGGTAGATACACGTTTAATACACTACTGTTTTAAAATCTTAGACTAGGCGATGCTACAACCTGCCCAGATTTGTGGTTTGCAGTGGAGCATTTACTTTGTGGCCAAAACTCCCATCATAATACGCTCGTTCAGTGACTTGATGCTAATGCCGTCACGAATATCCCAAGCACCAAGAATGGCTGTGCACTGGCCTGTAATCAAGCAGTGTGTATTCTCATTTAAAAAAATATATATTTATCCATCAGCTTTCAAGTTCCTTTTAGATATTTCAAAACCAAGACATACTCTTACGTGTTACCAATCCAAGTTTCATTACTATGTGCACTTGGATGACTTTACCTGGTACTTTACGTCGTATTTGACAGGGTCCTTGAGAAAGTATTTAAACTGCAGTTTGAATAAGAAATGTTATAATCAGACAATGTAGCTGATGAATATGACACTGTTATGTGTCTTTACCTGGAACACAATCTGTGGAATGATCAAAGCAAGCAGCGCCAACGCATAGTAAGGTTTGCCAGATGCTAATAGATATCCTGCAACCAAATAACACATTCACTAATGATCATCAACTTGATAAGATCAATCAGAAGAAACAGAAACCACAGCTTAGCTTGAACAAAACTCTACATTACCGGCAACAGAGAGCTGAGTAACGTCTATAGCACCAACGCATATCCATTTTGCAGCTTCAGTGCCAAAAGCTACTGGGAGAGACTGAAGTCCCATTGCTCTGTCTCCTTCAACACTTTTGAAGTCATTAACAATCGCTATTCCCAACTGCAGTTTGAAATCAGAAGTGTTAAAGATGACAAAAACAGAATCATAAATGGTTGCAGGAAGAGTACCCCAGCTATGCTGTACAAGAGTGTTAGAACAACAACGTCTGGTGTAAGAGTGCCAAACAATGCTTGCCCAGCCCACCTGTCCATCAAGTGAACAATAAAAGAAGGAACTAATGAGATGAAAGCACAGCATCTAATTAATGATGCACAAGATATATTACCATGGCAAACTGATATAGCTTGCTCCAAGCGCAAAATTTCCAACCCATCCATTTTGTTTTAGCTGCAAATACATAAGTTCTAAACTCCAAAACAGCGTTGGAATGTATATATAGAGCTTACCTTAAGAGGTGGAGCAGAGTATATGTAAGACAACAAGGATCCTCCCAAAGCAAGATAGAACAAAGTAGGAGTGGTATGCCCTGCCTGAAAAGAGAAGTTTTAGCAATTCTGATGTAAGCTTTTAGCTTTACTGGTTAAAATCAAAACCACCAACTTACCCACACATCTAAGACTCCAGCGATTCCAAGACCTCCCAGTAATAGCACCCAGACTTGTGTAATAACCTGCATTCAAGGAGTAATCAGTACCAAACAAACTAATGATTTTAAAAAAGCTCAAAATGTCTTGTCTCAGTTACCTCTTGCTCTGATATTGCTCCGGATGGGATTGGGCGATATGGCTCATTAATTGCATCAATCTCTCGATCATACCAGTCGTTGATTGTCTGGAATCCCATACTTGTTAGGGTATGTGGCACTAAGATAATGTACAACTAGGATAAGAAACAACTCAGCTGAAAGCAGACCTGTGTATAGCCAGTAAGACATGGGCCAGACATCAGCATGCAAAGAATCGACTTAGCAACGTCCTCTGGGGTCCAGTGGAAGTTCCCTGCCAGCAACCAAAGATTTAGTCATAGGAGAACTCTACAGAAAACAAAGTACAAGAGTATCTGGTGAAGAAGATTATAAAGAACATATGGGAATCTCCATGACAGTGATGCGTTTCATATTGATACCTGAAGCAGCAGCACCACAGACCACTCCCCAGACTAATGGAGGCCAAGTAACTGGCTTTGTAAGTTGAAGACGAATCTTCCATATATTCTGAACAAAAGAAACAAAGTGAATCTTCTTCCCTTGGAGAAAGAATAAAAAAAAAAGTTCGGAGAAGATGAAGAAACTCACAGTCTCTTGAGCTGCTCCTTTGATACCAAGAAGCTGGTTAATACTCGAACCACCACCGGCTGCTGGTGCCTTGTCAGGCACCTGAGATTTAACTGCAGTGGGGATTCATTTTCAAAACCCTAGTTAAATAAGCTAGGGAGTCCTAACGAGTGACTTGTAGAACAAGCAAAAGTTCAAACCTTTATCTGTATCAGTCTCCGCCGCACGCACAACAAATCTCCTCCCTACGAACGTAAGTTAGAAATAGAAGCACGTGTTCAGCATCAAAGTAAGGTAACGTAATGTACCAGAAGAGTTGGAGTCCAACGTCGACCAAGCGGAACGCCGGCAAGTGAACTCGACGGAAACCGGGTTTCGGAGAGAAAGGGCTCCGACTCGGTCGACGGAGGAAACTCTGGAGGCGAGGATGGAGGAGACGGTGTTGAGAATGGAAGTCATAGAAGCGGCGGAGAGAATCGTCTCTGGTGGCTGTTAGCCGGAGATGGAGTGGTTTGAGCTTTTTGGACAGTTTGCTGTTTCGGGAAATCAGTGGTTGTAAGTTACCGACGATAAGAGTCCACGTCACAACTTTTGTCGGACTAGGTTGTCGTGTTACCACGTGCCCTGATTCTATTGGGTATATACAATAAGATCAGAGATCAATATTCAAGTAACGGGTAACACTCAAATAGTTATTACATAAGTTTTTTCCCCGTAAAATTATATTTCATAATAAATGTCATTTTAAATTTTTGCACACGGATTAAGAAAACATTTAATTTTGCATATTTTCTATATAAAAATATTATTTCCCATACACCTAACATTATTTCAACTAATAGAAAATTAAATTAAAAAATAAAATTCATAAATTTTGCATTGAAAACAGAAAACGATACTTTTTATGAACAAAATAAAACTTCAAAACGACACTCTTTGCGAAACGGATGGAGTATAAAGTTGAGTATATGATTCTATGGATTAACCAGGGAAGTGTTTTATGATTTTGATGAAAAATCATAACTTATACGATTTTAACAATATAATTTTTCTAAGAGAAATATTAATTGTAGTTTCGTGAAAATTTGATTCTGCAGGTTTTATTGCAAAAATTTGATTTTACAGTTTTGATTAAAAAATGTAACTGATGAAAATACATGATGTAGAAAAATATTTATACAATTTAAACTAGGGTAATTATCTTAAATAACACTCTTTTAAGTTTTGTTACAAAAACAACTTTCAAGAAAAAAAATTGACCAAAATAGTTTTTTTTTTTTGAAAAATTTAATATTTTATTTTTATTTTAAAAAATTCTTAACCCTAACTCCAAAATTCCAAAACCCCACCTTAACTTTAAACCTTAAATATAAATTAGTTAACCATAAGGATATAAGTTTATATTTATTTTTTTAATAAAACATTTTGGTCATTTTCTTCTTTGTGTGCTATTTTTGTGACAAAAACTTTTTAAGACTATTCTAGAGTATATCTCTTTAAATTATGTTTGTTTATATAAAATTTGTATCCAAATCGTATATGAATAATAATGTATTTAATATTTTAAACAAATAATACAGCTTATTCAACTATTGTTTTTCTTTTCTTAAAGAAATTAGAAACTCATACAAATTGTTTTTTTTTCCTGGATGTTCACAAGTAGCACTAAACAAACACTATGAGATAGTTTCAACATAGTGTAAATTTTAAAGTTTTCGTATATATATTAAATTTTAATTATAAATATGTTATTTTGTAATTAACTCTTTTTACATTTTATAGTCAATCAAAATTAATAAATATAACTATTTATGAAAATTTTAAATTGTTGTTATTATTTAATAAAATGCATAAATAAAAAAAAATTTATGAAATAATTATTTTCTTAAAATTTGGATTATCTTAAAAACATTCAAAACATTGTTTTGAAAATCGGATTGGGCTTGGCCTGCCAAACAGTATGCTAACATGTCATGGGTTGTATTAAAAATTAAATTTGAATTAAATCAGTAAATACAGTAAAAATTAGTCAAATTCGTTAAAACCGGTAATCAGATACAGTAATAAATTCAAGTTGAAAAACTAAAGTATATAACAATTTTTTTAAGAAATTCATAAAATTTCATTTTTAATATATATAACTAAATTAATTTTCATTATAATTTTATATTATTTTTGAAGTTATCTTTTTAATTTCATATTATTTTTAAATTGTAACAAATTATATAAAATTATAAAAATAAATATATATATATATATTACTTAAAATTAAATTAAAATTTAAAATTTGATTGAATTGATTTGATCATCAACCCAATTATTAAGTTCGATTTTCAAAACATTGCATGAAAAGGAGGTAGTATTTATTAAAAAAAAAATACTCCGTAGTATTATTTATCACCTGGTCAAGATCAACCGATTTAAAGCCCATGGGGTAAGGAAAGGCCATTGGCACCGTCGAAAGACACGTGTCAGTAGTCAACTTTGAAGGACCATCATTGACATTCTTCTCTGATCCCGTTTCCTTTCCTTGTTGAACCATCAAACAAACAAAATCCAATATCATCATCTTTCCTTCAATTTATTATTAATCTTTTTCTTGGAAGAATCAAAATATTATTCGAAATCTCAGTAATCGCGTTAATGGAGATCGCTCCTCCATCTTCGAGTAGATTCAAGCTCTACGATCAGCTCGAGCTTCTGGAGTTTCCTGATAAGTACGTCGTCAAACCCGTAGATTCGCCTCACGAAGGCTTCTCCGTCGATCGCCGCGATGGCAACATCAAGCCTCTCGACGGTATCGCTCTCTCCGTTTCTTGTTTTGATTTCAAGAAACTAGCGTGAAAACTGTATTTCATTTCATTTCTCTTTAGATGTGATGTTATATTTAAGGCTGTTGTGTTTTGATGTTACTGGTTCTGCCCTAATGCAGATGACACTAGCTCTGGAGATGCTACCAGAGTCTCTACTATCTTTGGCGTTGGAGGAACTATTAGGCTCTTAGTAGGTGGGAATAATCTCATCCTTTCTATTACTATTTTGGTTTCTTCTCCAATTGGAACCTTCACTGTCTTTGGCTGCTTGCTCAATGAGAGTTTTACATGGTGTTTAGGAACGTACTTGCTCGTTATAACATCTCGGGAGGAAGCTGGGACTTTCCTCGGTTTTCCCATTTTTCGAGTTACGGCTATGAAATTCCTACCTTGCAATGGGAATTTGAAGTTTGCGACAGCTCAAGAAGTAAGGCTCTTTTTTGTTGTTTTTGTAAAGTTTCTATTTCTGGAGATTTTTAGGTTGTCTGGAATGCTTTTCTCACTACTTGGAATTGGTGGGTTGTGCAGAAAAAGGACGAAGCGTATTTCAGGACTCTGTTACAGGCACTTGAGACTACCCCAGGATTGTATTTTTCATATGAGACAGATCTAACTGTCAAGTAAGTTTCACTATCTGGTTATCTTGGGTAAACAGTCTGGTTATTTTTCATATATGTTTAATACATTCATCCAATGTTACAGCTTGCAAAGAAGGTGCAAGCTAGCTGTAGGTTGGACGAGTAAGCCCATGTGGAAGCAGGTGGGTTGTTCATCTGATCCTTGTGCAACTTGTATTTTTTTGTCTGATTTTAGTTGGTAGGCTGAAGGTTAACTTGCGTGTCAGGCTGACCCTCGATATGTTTGGAACTGGCATCTTTTGGAGGAACTGATTGAGTGCAAAGTAAGTTGTCTCTTTCCAAATTTTTATATCCTCATTCCACGCACACTTCTAATTTTCTCTTGTTGTGGTAGTTGGATGGCTTTATTACCCCTCTGCTTCAAGGAAATATCCTTTCTTTCGATTCTTCTTCGACTGTTCATATATATATGTAATGTTGTGTCTTTCAACGTGTTGTTTAAAAATTAACCAACTGTTACGCTACCAAGTTGCTGAGCTACAGCTCAAGAATTCTCCTTCGGTAATATCGTTAATTTCGAGGCGCTGTACACGTCGTCTAGGTATGTTTTAGTTTTTGTGACTAGTGCTGTTGGAAAATTCAGTTAAATGCCTGTTTTGATACTCATTGTTGGAATTGGCATTCCAGGTACACGTATGTGGAGAAGAGGAGCCAATCTTGAAGGAGACACTGCTAATTTTGTGGAATCTGAACAAATATTGGAGATTAATGGTTTCAAGTTCTCTTTATTGCAGGTATACATACTCTTGTTAAGAACTCATTCATGTGTTGTGTACTGTTAAATGATCTTTTCTTGGTACTCTACTGTGGAACTACATTCATTGTAAAGGTCATTTCAACATAATGGTTACTGTTTTAAGGTTTTGGATATGCTTGAAATTCACTGTTTCATTATTTTTTTGCTTACATAAGTTTTCTTAGTGTATATAAGGCAGCTTGGTTTTCGTTTTCTCTGTTTAAAGGTTTCTTGTGGATTGTAACGTGTTGCTTTCACTTGCTAGGTTCGAGGTTCAATTCCACTTCTTTGGGAGCAAATCGTTGATTTGAGCTATAAGCCACAGCTTAAGATAAATAAGCATGAAGACACGGTAATTCCTTATGATCATGTTACATATTTTTTCATCTTCTGTCCATCCCTCAACCGTGATTAAGTTATTTTCTGCCTCTAGCCGAAGGTCGTGCAGCGCCACTTCCATGACCTTAGCCAAAGATATGGAGAAATTATGGCAGTTAACCTAACAGATCAGGTAGATTTCCTTGCTCCCTCCCCCATTCTAGATAACATAAGTACATAGTGCATTCTGACATCTTAGCTTCAGTTATTTTGTGGTTGCTGCTACGCAATACTCACTTGCTTACTTTCCTTGTCTACAATAGCATGGAGCTGAAGGTGAATTAAGCAAAGCATACGCCACCGAAATGGCCAGGCTTCCAAACGTGAGGTAAAATTCTTATTTGCGTATTGACACGTTCACCTGATGATATATCCTTCGTGGTTTATCATTATCCCAGAGCAACCACTGAAGTTTTTCCGTTTCTTGACCATTTTTTCGTTTGTTTGGATATCTTAATCTGTTCTTACATCAAGTGAATTAGAGGTATTATTAGTTAATGAGGTTCTTTTGACACAGATATGTCGCCTTTGACTTCCATCAAATCTGTGGAACTACAAACTTCGACAACTTGGGGGTACTTTATGAACAGATTGGGGATGAATTTGAAAAGCAAGGGTAAGCAAACAAACTATTATTCTTTTTGTTCTTCTCGGTTCGGTTCTAGTTATTATTGCACAGCAGTCAGATCAGATGTTGTTTGTTAGGTTAAAGTTAGGTAGCTGCTAGCTATGTGCAGAGATTATTGTTTTCAGCTGCCACTAATCCAAGCTGAGCAGATATTTCCTTGTAGACGCAGACGGGAACATCCTAGAGGAGCAGAAGGGAGTTATCAGATCTAACTGCATCGACTGTCTTGACCGCACAAATGTTACCCAGGTTTGTCGAATTTATCTCTTACTCCTTTTTTTTTTTTCATTTCCACCAGCCATCTTGATTGGTACAGTATTGGCCAAGCCTTCGCTTTTGGGAATTTTGCTACTAATTAATTTGGAGGAGAAAATCACTACTTGCATATCTAACTTCATCTTTGTTTGCTAAAAATGACTTGCTTCAAAGCCATTCAAGCTTTTTTAAACGGTCGAAAACTCGTATCTAAGATGTAAACATTATCACTTACTGAACTGCTTCTGATTGTATTCAAAAACTTTTTCATATGGAAAGAATTACATGGCCCAAAAGTCTCTGAATCTACAACTTCAAAGGATGGGAGTGCTTGATTCCGCAGAGTGTGTATCCATGTTTGAAGATGATTACACAAAGTTCAGAACAAGTAAGTGAATGTCACTTGCAACTTGTTTAGCTGTATATAATATTTTCTGCCTTTCATCAAAAAGCTAACATCCTTTGGCTTTTCTGAAAGTTTGGGCTGAGCAAGGGGACGAGATTAGCTTGCAATACGCCGGGACATATGCTCTTAAGGGCGACCTCGTCAGGTGAGAAATTTTCGCCTTTTATAATGTTTGTGGATTTATGATTAACAACAAAGCCTAATTTATTGGAAATGCCTCAACATCTTCGTTGTTGTCTGAAAGGTAGAAAGGCGATGTTAATAGTTACATATTACTGGCAGGTACGGGAAACAAACTGTATCTGGAGCAATCAAAGATGGCATCAGTGCTATGTCGAGATATTATCTGAATAATTTCCAGGATGGTGTGAGGCAGGTAAGTGTCTTTTTCTTTACAAGATTAGATTCGATGTTTTTTTTTGTAAAAGATGAGAAATAGAGATTTTTTGAATTGGTTACAGGATGCTTTGGATCTCATAAGTGGTCGCTACACAGTGGGCACAAACAGCCCTTCACAACTCCAGCCTATTGGAGGATCACAACCGTCTGTATGTTCCTCCTAACCGCACTCAAACAGTCTGTTAAAAAATGGAAAGATGCTGATCCTTTGTTTTGTGTTGTTTTGTTTGTTGGGTGAGAATAAACAGTTTCTGCCAGTAGCATCAGCATTGTTGATAGGTGGTGTCACAGTGACATCTTTCACCATTCATCAAGGTAAAGAAAGGGCTTTTAATTTTATATTGACTTATGGGGTTGGAGTTGTGTGATTGATATTGTATGATGATATAAACAACAGCGGGAAGAAACACGCAGCAGTATCTGGCGTCGGCTTTGTGGGCAGGAGTGACTGCAGGAGTGGTGGCGATGATCAAGGCCAATGGAAGGCACTTGTGTTCAAGGCCTCGTCTTTGCCATCTCATTTGAATCCTTCATATAATAAGGGATTCTATTTTCTGTGTACCACATTCTTCTTCTTTTGCATATCTTTTGTTTCCATGTTAAACGTCGTACAAGCTTCTAGCAATAATTAAATAAAGAATTCCACTGATTTGTTTAAGGGAAAATTGGTTAAAAGGGACACTTTGAACTTCAGTTTGTCTTACTAAGATTTTATGAAAGATTTTTGTGGAATTAGGATTTAAATTGATGTTAATACAATTTTACCTTCAGATTAATCAAAATTATGCTAATTAAAATATATAATATTTTAATTAGATTTTATATTTTTTTAAAGAGGAGATAAAAAGAAAAAGTTAAAACCTTGTTAACCTCATTTTCTAACTTCTCTCGTCTTCTCCTTAGAAGATTTCTTCACTTTCCAATGGCTATTTCATCGTTTGGTCTATCCTAGCTTTGTCGTCGCTATTAATCGACCTTATTTCGTCTCTATTCGCTCTTCTTCTTCTTCTTCCGTGCTCTAAGTCATGAATCAGAGTATACTGAGTAGTTCACGGCATCGATGTGTTTGATCCAAAGTTCAACATAGTCTCACCCGGAGCAGACATGACTATCTATTTCCCTTTCATTGACGAAACCAAGAGACTTGCAGCTTTACATGGTTCCATAGAAAAGAAGCTATACAGCCCTTGGCAAACTAATGAGCATGTGTAAGTGTTGACAATAATTTTATTTGGTGGCGAGCACTCATCATAACTTTCTTTTTTGTCAAAAAATGTTTTTGGTTGGTTTGTTTATTGCAGTGGTACATTAAGTGATAGGTCGAAGCCAATACTCTTCTCTATGGCGAGGCTGGACAAAGTGAAGAACATCTCGGGTTTAGGTTTTTTTTGTAAATGTACATCTCGGGACTTTGGTTGAGATGTCAGAACACAAAGCTAAGGGAGCTGGTGATTCTGGTTGTTATAGCCAGTAACATCGATTGGAGCAAGTCCAAAGACAGAAGAAATCTCAGAGATTGAGAAGATGCATGGCCTTATGAAAAATCACAAGATTGAGGGACAATTTCGTTGGATAACAGCTCAGACAAACCGGTATCGAGACGGTGAGCTTTACCGCTACATTGCAGATACAAAGGGTGGTTTTGCTCAGCCAGCGTTCTATGAGGCATTTTGGCTAACAGTAGTAGAAGCTCCAGGTTATATGTTCTTGCTCTGTATCTCCATCCTGTGGCAGTGACTGCATTTGTGGGTCTGTGATGGTTGCAGAGTTTGATGTCTTGCAAGACAGGATAAATTTCTTTGTAAAAGTATTCAATAGCAAACATTGTTGTAAGTTATCGTATCTTATGTCTATTATGTAAATTTTAGCCATTTTCTGAAACATCATAATCCCATATATTCATCAAAAGATTATAAAACACTTAAAAATAAGAATAACATAAGTTGTAATAACAAGAAAGAAAGACAAAAAAGAGTAGCAAGAACACACAACATTTTTAGAAAGTCGCATATATCGTAGTTATATTTAATATTCGGTCAGAGAGTTGGCAAGAGTCTTTGTGCCTTACTGGTTAAATGCATTCTAATGTTGTCATTGATAGTGGGTTCGACCGACAGATCTATATTTTTATTACCTTTTCTCAAATTTAAATTTACGAGATATGTTAGCTATTTTTAATAGATTTAGAGAATATTTAGGAAATATATGAGGTAGGATTTGAATAGATTTAGAGAATATTTAGGAAATATATTAGGTAGGATATGGAAGTTTCCATATTTTTGTGATTAGACTATAATATGTGTTCTACATTGTGAATAACACAGTATAGTAGGTGGGACATGTATTCTTGCTTAGACATAACATAAGGTAAAAGGCATAATAGATTATGATACATAAACAAAAAAAAGGTAATTCATAGCGTCGTGACTATAAGTTGTAATAAAGCTGCAGGTAGACTAAATACATTTTGCTAGAATGTAATCTCACAAATTCTAGTTAAGATAGAATATACAAGAAAGTTTTGTTTACATTATATATCCAAGATAGATCTATGTATAATACCTAGTATCCGATTTCTAGACTAAGTAGATGGTTTGGATGAGTATTCTATTCCTAGTTTGGACATAAAATAAAATATAATTCCACTATTTTTTTAAAAAAAATAAACATATAAATAGTCATACTTATGTTTCTAAAATTCTAGTTAAGATAGAATATACAAGAAAGTTTTGTTTACATTATATATCCAAGATAGATCTATGTATAATACCTAGTATCCGATTTCTAGACTAAGTAGATGGTTTGGATGAGTATTCTATTCCTAGTTTGGACATAAAATAAAATATAATTCCACTATTTTTTTAAAAAAAATAAACATATAAATAGTCATACTTATGTTTCTAATGATTTTCATATTTTTTTATATTTTAAAATTTTAGTTTACTATTTTCCCATTTCAAAAGGGTAAAATCTGTCCAAAATAGCCAAAATATCAAAAGTCCTAAATAGACAAATAAAAATTGAAAATGTCTCTTTTTCTAATTTCCCCTTTGTTTAATGAGCTAATTGGGTTAAAACAAATAGAAAACATAAAAATTAGATAACTATTAAAAACAGTATAATTTGAGGTTATGTGTATCACATGTTTGAGTGTAAAAATAATATTGTTCTTACTTAATAATTACATGAATTTCATATGGTATGGGAGGTACAATAACTAGATGGTTAGCCGGATTTTTTAACATTTGCAAAGATTTACATAAGATTTTGTGAAGATTTGGTAAAGCTTTGTATTAGATTTGTTCGAAACAAATTCCAACTATTTAATTTTTAAAATTAACAAATGTTTTTTATTGTCTTTTTTTGTGTATCTTTTTCTTCTATTTCTTTTTTTTTCCTAATCCATCTAATCAAAATCGAAAAAGAACATGAGTTCCAAACAGTTCACAAGTTTATGAATTCCCAAAAACCAAAGATCATGAGTTCTTCTACTTTTTCTCTATTTTCTTCATTTACATAACTACTAGCTTGATCACAACCAACCTTATGTTACTCCTTTGAATCTCCGATGATCAAGACAGTACCATTTCATAATTAGTTTGCGCACAAACCGAAAAAATATAACATGCCGGCGTTCAACGGAAATAAAAATGTTCATATTTGAACCACTATTTAGTAATCGAGCCTCTGCAAGCACTTTCAGTCAAAGTGGGAAGAAGATTAGTAATGTTGATGTTACGTCATGAGAGATAATGATGATGTCATGCCTCCACAAATTGGATGGTCATGTATGTGGGTAGTATTGACAAAGTGTTAGCCAAACAATATTGTAGTTTCCTTATCTATAACATATATTAGCCGAGCAATAGTTTTGACTTTCTGTTCTTGTATGTGGTTATCGTTCATTTAACCATTTAAGTAAAATGTCATATAAAACTTTTGAAAAACACTATCTTTAGATGGTAGTAAAAATCGATGGTGGTTCGAAATGATGCAAGCACACATCATTAATGGGTAGATGAAGAACACAGGTGTGATAGTAATGTCTATAACAAAAAGTGGGCGGCTATTTTTATAATTATATTGCTAATACATTATTTATTTATTATTATGATTGAAATGGACGGCTAATTTTATATTTACATTGCTAACCCATTGCTAACAATTGATTTACTCATAATTTATTAATATTGATGTAACATATACAAAGATGTATGACTAAAGTGAACAGCTAATTTCATATTTATATTGCTAACAAATTATTTACTTTTAATTTTATATCATTGATATTAATGATATCATATTTAAAGATGGATGGCCTAAACACTATCAGTTGCTGAAAGTGGATGGCTAATATGATTACATTGGTAATACATTATTTACTTATTATTATAACATAAAAATATATTTTAATACGTAACATATATAAAAATATAATCGACTAAAATTTGACCTTTTAAACATATTATTAGTTTCAACAAAATGAAATATAAATACTTGAAAATATTTAGTATTCAGAAAAACATTCAAAACTTAGGTAAAAATAATATTAGCTATAAATAAGAAAAGTTAGACATCTAACTTTGAATCTCAAACATAATTTTCAAAAAATATATAAAAATGAACAAAAAATTATATGTTATCAAATATATTAACGGGCTAACAACAATACTACGAGACTAATTCAAGCATACACCTTAAATATGAACACATTGTTATATGTTAACATTTAGATAATAATTCTTAACTAAATTCAAATATATGTGTAAGATTGTATCTTATCAAAATTTTATTGAATCAAATATATAGGAAATCTTTAATTGTATGATTATACTGGTAAAATATGCTTAAAAAATTACAGTAATATTGAACCAAAAGAAATAAAGTTAAGCATACTTCATTATTCAGAGAAAACTCTGACTGTACATTATCTTCTCCGATCAAATCATTTGATTTTTTCTGTGTCATCGTCTTTTCCGATAAAACTTGTTTTGAGTTGTGAGGTTGATCATCATCAATATTGATCGCCTTAAATAACTAGTAACATAATATTCATATTCGTCCTTAATATGTGTTTACAATTGGTTTATCTATTATTTTATTTTTATGTTTATATTAAGAATATAGACATTGGGCTGAGAAGCTTACCTTCTAATATCAAAACAATTCAAATGTTGTCGCAACTAAACTAATAATAATATTACATAGCTAAACCAGCTGTACCAGTTAGATTATTCTTGTCCTAAGCACTAAACATGAATGTTTATGCATTTTTTTGAACTCATGATTATTTTTTCATCAACTTTGTACTATACTCTTATGAATGTTCTCTATTGCAATTTTCGGCTCTATAACTACTTTTTCGGTTTCGAGAAAAAATGAAGATGATATCTTTTGGAAGTTATACAATTAGTATAATTAGTATAACTTTAAAAAATCATTATCCAAATCAAATATTATTGAAAATATTAATTATACTAGTTATATGTATTATAGTTGTATAAGTTATATTTATTATACTCAATTTAGTTGTACTAGTTTTATTTGTTCTGGTTATATTAGTTTAGTTAGTGATAGTTTGTGTTTTATTTGTTGCAATTTTTTACAATAAAGATAAAATTTCATTTAAAATAAAAGAAAATGGATTGAGAAAGATGATAAGTTGATAAATTTGGCCTAAAAACAAAAAAGGGTTTGAATGTTTTTTTATTTTGATTTGAGTTAAATAATGAAAGAATTATTTGTTGGTGAAAAAAGAAAAATTTAGGATTTAGGATTATGAACCGGGTCAGATTATAGACTGGAGGGATATATTACGCTTAGACCTACTTTCTCCAAGATCCATAACACTATGGTATACTTTCTACTTGCCCAATACTTTTCTATGGCCTTTTGTCTAAATTACTTTCCCAACCAGAAAAAGCACAATTACTTAAAAAAAGAAAAGAATAAAATATAATTTTTTACTTCTTACATTCGGTTCATTTTCCCCCAATTGCTTAACCCTAGAAATTGTCTCCCCTCTTCGATATCTCTCTCGATCGAGATTTTCTACCGTGAACAGATTTAAACAACCACATCAGTATTTACTTCTATTTAATCTTCCTCTAATACTTCTATTTGTGGTTGACCAAAGCAACAAGCTTTTGTGGAATGACCACAGAGATAAAAGATTTAGGCCTGGAAGATGGTTAGTTGACTCTGTTTCAAACTATAATTATGAGGATTGTTTTTTAATTATCAGTAATACTTATGTTGATTATGTAGATGATATGTAATCATGATTTTTCCAGCATTCACATCCATTATATGCCAACCACATTTTCTCCGCACAACTCTACTATCTACATTCACATTTTTTCGGTAAATCACATCGATTCAATCATATATTCGTTGACCACATTACACCTAACCACACATTCTTACACAATTTTTTGTTCATATATTTTTTGTATGTGTTAATATTTAGAAAATGTATATCAAAATGGATCTTAAAATGTAAAGGACAAAAAGTTATAATTTATAGTAACAAATAAAAATATTTTAAGTAACACAATAATGTCAAATAAGTAAATTTATATATAAGGTGATGAAATATATTATAATAATATAAAACATAAAAAAGTAAACAATGTAACTTTTTTTTCTATGGTTATAACACTCAGCCACTAGATCATATTTATTCAATGGTCTAGATTGATGTCAAGACCAAATAATTTCAGTTCAACATAACTATAACTACGTTAACTAAATTTTTCCAATCAGTTTGAAATCCAACCAAATTCATCTTTTTCTTTTTTTAGAGAATTACACTAAAGGTCACTTTTCTAGTTTAGTATTACACAATAGGTCACTTTATACTACTAAGACACTTTCTCCAACCAAATTGTCTTTCCTTCCTACGTTTCTGGTTTGATTCTAACAAGCTAGTGAAGTGACTCAAACAATACTTAAACATTTAAATAAAAATATCATCCGCTTTTCAATTTTGTGGCTAATACAAAACTTTTTAAGTGTTTTCTCTCTCCAATTTCTTTAGTCCGCGTCAATATGCTTTTATCAACACCATTAAATTAAGTTAAAATTGATTAATCAAAACAAATATCTTGAATTCCTACATTTTTTTCTCAATCTCTTGAAAGAGAAGCTTAAAGTTATGGCCTTTATTTAAATCATGAAAATCTTTGGATTTTAGTCTTTTGTTGATAAGATTCATCATCTGTTTTACGTTTATGATTCCAATGAGTTTCAAAGTAATTGGGGTAAAGGAATCAATCGGTGTTCCACTCACCTCTTCGCGGTGGAGGTAACAGTTCACCATGGGTGTTTCTCCGATTCATCCGATCTTACGTTAGACCTACCGCCGCTGCATGAACCACCATACCCACCACCACCATCACTGCCACCGCCAATGATGACTCCACCACCAATGCCACACGATCTATATCATGGACTTATCCCAACCCAAACTGGACCCAAATCCACCGATCACAGCACGACCACCACCACCACCTGGTCAGTATCCACCATATCCGGGCCACCTCTGCCATAGCCACCAGCTGCTGTCACATTTCTTCTTCACCCCCTCCACCCCCACCACCACCACCTGCTATAAAACATAGATGACGTTTACGAGGTTAGAGATTCCACTGATGCATCTATTTTATAAAAGTTGTTAGCTTGCTATTAGGGTTTGTGATTCTCTAGAC
Source organism: Sinapis alba (assembly GCA_012274485.2). Taxonomy (NCBI): domain Eukaryota; kingdom Viridiplantae; phylum Streptophyta; class Magnoliopsida; order Brassicales; family Brassicaceae; genus Sinapis; species Sinapis alba. The sequence continues at coordinate 136,935 of MU105648.1, read as the reverse complement.
ATTATTTCTTATATCTCATTGTTATTATTATTATTTTTGTTGGGTCATGTTATTATTATTATTTTTTTTATTGTCAAACTGAAACACTTATGAAAATGAGTTATAGAACTTCTTGATGTGTCTCGTTGAATGGACTCAATACTAGGATTTTGTTTAAACTCTGTATATTCGCACTTCTCAAAATCTACCTCCATGAAAATTTAGGTTAGTGTTATATAACATTATGATTCGGCTTGATGAAGTTTGCATAATGTTAGTCTATACTGAGTTATGCTCTTTATATCAGATATGAGATATCATCCATAAGAAGATTGTCAAGGCTAAAGATTTCTTAATCATGTGTACATGTGTATTATTTTTGTAAATCCTTGTACATATGGGTAGTGAAATTTAAGTGTACATGTGGATAGTAAAATTTAAGTGTACACAAGGATGTTCATTTGGCCGTACAAATTTCAAGTTTTGCGAATGTATGCTATAAATGTGTAAATGTCTGTTTGAACAATGTTATATTATGGTAAAGTGTACATATGAAATATGAATAATAATAAATTACTGTAAATGTGAATATTAGTGGATCAGTGTACACATGTATACTAAGGATGTATACTTATGAATATTTACACCTTATGGAAGTTCATACTATATTTTTTAATGTACCACTATTGGTGTACACTATCAACTTCTATATTTAAATGAATTACTTAGTACACTTAAGAATGTTTACACCTTACGATAGTTCACACTATATTTTCTTATATACCACTATTGGTGTACATTATCAACTTTTATATTTAAATGGATTCCTTAGTACACTTATGAATGTTTACACCTTATGGAAGTTCACACTATATTTTTTCATGTACCACTATTGGTGTATACTATCAACTTCAATATTTAAATGAATAAAATATATAAAAGAATTTTGTCTTCGTCTTGTTTTTTTAGTGATCCTTCACTTGATATAAAACCATATATACGAAGAACTTCTACTTTTATATATATGAAGAACTTCTACTTTTATATAAAAAAATTTGTAGAAATCTAGAATATTTTTTAACTAAAGAAATCTACTTTTATATAATCAAGTATGTATTCTACTTTATATTGTTTAATATGTGTACATTAAAAAGGTGTAGAATTTGTTTTAATTTGTGTACATCCCTATGTGTACAAGCTTTTCTATCCATATGGACACTCTATTCTATGTACAACAATATTTAACCATCATCCTCGCTCTCCTAATCATCACCTTACCCCACAAACATTGTTGATCTCAGTGATGAAGACATAACATATGACTTTCAACTAAGTGTACATATGGAGAATTTCTTAACAGTGTACATATGGACTATGTCATAATTAGTGTAATATGAACATACAATAGACAATACAGTGTACATATAGACAACGTTAAAATACTATTTTTTGCTGACTCTTCTTTTCTTTCATCTATCAATATTAGAGCTTGTTTACCAACTTTTTCCCTTCATATTTTCAAAATTTTGTAAATAAAAACAACTCAAACATATTTATTACACTAAAAATTATAATTTATATAGTTATTAACTGCAATTACAGAACTCAAAACAAAGAAAAGATCAAGAAAAGAAAAATCTGAATCAGAGCGGATTCTTACACAAGCTCATCAAGATAATAAAAAATCTTCTGAAAGTCATTGATTTCTCTACTAGCACCAAGAAGTGAAAGCTAGTCTTCATTCTCTCAATGTTATTATATCTTAAGGTGTACCCAATGTACATGTCGATAGAGGGGAATATGTGTAAATATTTAAGGATCCATTTCTTGTGAATGATAGTCGTATCTATGTGTACATTGGCCACACTTTGTCTTCCATGTCCATGCATTATATCGAACAGTTGGAATGCATTTTCTGTTGTTTGATTTTCCAGAAACAAAATTATTCTCAGCTACTTCTTGACAAAATATGAGTAAAAAATAATGAATTTAGCAAAAAAAAAATATTAGAGATGAAAGAATAGAAAAATTAAAAATCAAAAGATCGTAAATCTTAAACTAACCACCATCAAACAAACAAATAAAAACTCCTAACTACAACACAAATGTTTTCTGTCGAGCTTCACTACCTTATCCATAACGGTTATAGCCAGATCCAGTTTAAGGAACCCAACCTAGATAATCTTTTTCATTTGTCTAGACCGTTTTTGCTCTTTTCGAAAACAGCAAAGGGGCTTAGTCAAATCTAAAAAATAAAGAGGAATCACACTAAAAATCATCATCATCTTTCTCCATTTCTACCAAAATCGATGTCTCAACCACCACAATTTTCGTACCCAAAATTCTCTCCGTCGTCATGTTACAAGTTTTATTCGTCGTCAATCGTCATACCACCAATTGCCTACGGTATGTCATCCTCTCATCTCTGATTTTTTTATCCGGTGAAACAACGAAAACAACTTTAAGGTATGAGAGAAAAGAAAAAGCTCAATAAGTAAATTAACAGATTTTGTGGTTGAAAGTGAAAGCTGAAATATTAAAAGTTCAATTAATAATAGAAAATCTGTAACTTGTTTCACCCGAGAAAACAAGTATAGTTGGCTTTAGTTATAATAAGCGCTACTTGCTACAAAATAGTTGAGGATATCAACGTAAAAGTCTTACATGTTTAGACACTTTATGAGATTAACATGTTTAGATTTACATGATTTACAAAATAGTTGAGTGATTTACATGTTTAGACACTTTATGAGATTAAATAACAGAATAAGACACTTTCCGCTACTTGGGTACTTTCACAAGTGAAAAGTCTTAAATTGTCTCTGCAAAAGCGTAATTGTCCGACTAGCCATGATAACTTGAATGATTTAGTTAGACTTTTTTAGTTTCTATTTGAATTTTAAAAATTACAAAAAGTAAATTGGCAGCAGTGGACCCGATGCGTGGTATTAACTGGATTGGATAGGGAAAACCCACATAAACAAATATATTTTATATATGTGTCTTTACCTAACCGTTTATTTTTCACGCTTCCGGGTAACACAAAGAGACGGAGGAGTGTGACCGGCGTCTTAACGGAGAAGAGGGAAACGGACTACCGAGGTGATAACGACGACGATGATGCCAAGGAGGAGCCATCGGGGCAAAAGGCCACCGAGAGGTATGGGGGGTTGTTCGAATATATTGTGTTAAGGTAGGGTTTGCGTCGATTGATTTTTTTTTTTTTTTGTTTACAGAGCCGGTGGTCCCCGGGGCGAAATCTCGAAATGACGAGATATGACCATCGGAGGAGACACCCAAGAGGAGTCAGAGGGGGAAAGAGATAGCCTCAGATCCGGAGGCAGCGACACCGGGAAGTGGTAGAGACGATCGGCTCTAGGAGAGGATTTTCACGACGGATAGGTTCCCAAGCCGTAGGGTTAATATGTACGCCAATATTGACTACCTACTTGTAGTGAAAGAGGTGCTCAAGGGGACGGTGGAAATGTCTCGGGTTTAGCTTCGGGTTTTGGTGGCCTTTTCAAGGTACCGGTTTTTGGATGTGTGTCGGGGGGAGATATTTTTGTAATACGTTGTTGCGAAAACATGTGTGTGTACGGCTAATGGCGTGTTTAGTGGACATAACTGTTTTGCTTGAGTGATTGTGTTGCTTGAGTTAATATAACTGATGTTGTACACGAAATACGGATGAGTGAGTTGTGACTTATGTTTGCAACATGTAGTGATGTTTTTGCATGTGTGTAACGAATCAGATGTGTTGTCAGAATGGGTTAGTGAGGTGTGAACATACATTTGGTTGTGAACATTTATAGTGTATGTACACCCTGTGAAAATAAATAGCGACGAATTTCTGCGGTAACGAAACATTACACAGGTGTACAAGCTCGTTGTCATGTACACGAAATGTGCACATTCTGGGTGTACGCATGAGGTGGGTACATGTTTTGGCTGGGTACACGATAAGTATTTCTAACAAACACCAAAATTCGTGATTCGTGACGCATATGGTGTGTACGTACAAAAAACACAGATCAGGTGGCCAGAAGACCATGTACAAAGCTCGTTGTCGTGTACACGAAATGTGCACATCATGGGTGTACGCATGAGGTGTGTACATGTAGTGTGGTGTACACAAAGTGTGTTTCTCACAAACACCAGAATTCTTGATTCGTGACACATATGGTGTGTTCGTACATGAAACACGGATCAGGTGGTTGAATGACCATGGACCATCTCGTTGTCGTGTACACGAAATGTGCACATCATGGATGTATGCATGATGTGTGTACATGTATTGTGGTGTACACAAAGAGTGTTTCTCACAAACATCGGAATTCTTGATTCGTGACACAAATGGTGTGTCCGTACATGAAACACAGATCAGGTGGCTGAATGACCATAGACCAGCTCGTTGTCGTGTAAACGAAATGTTCACATCATGGGTGTACACATGATGTGTGTACATGTATTGTGGTGTACACGAAAGTGTTTCTCACAAACACCAAAATTCGTGATTCGTAATTATTTGCAGCCGTTTGTGTACACATGAAGTGTGTGATTCGTGACCACATCGTTCGTGTACACATGAGGCTCATGTACACATGAGGTGTATACACATTTTGATAAATGGCAGTGTAAAATCGTGGAAATCACAAATTATTGGTACACTGAGGTGTACGTGTTTTAGTCGGATTACATTAACTAATGTATACGTATAATAGTGCACTTAAAGATTATGCACACCCTGTGAATTTTGTTTTGCTGAATGACAATGTGCAAGCATGTACATCACAAAATATTTGTACACCAATGCGAGTACGTGTTTAACCAGTGGGGTAGTTAATCTCGCCGCTAGCTCTTTAGTATTAGGAAGCCAGTAACTCAAGACAACCGGAGGTACCGACGCAAGGCCATTGAATAACTCCTTTTCAACTCTGTTTTAAAGATCTATCAAGAGTAAGCCTGAACACACATGTACTATACATGACATTTTTAACTTGTCGATGTCGAAAACCCAACGAGAGTCAACATAGGTCCATTCACCAGCGATTACCATGCAGTGGTCTACCATGGAATCCTGCAGAAAATAGAAGTCCATAGAATGATTTTAGTTAGCTACTGGGACAATAAATAATGATAATTAAATTAACAAATTTAACCATGTAAATTTTCCGGCAAACTACTGTGTTCGATGGATAACGATGGCGGAGAAGCAGAAGGAAGAGATGAGATGGTGGTATCTGGAAGTAAAGATCAAGACCGTTGCTTAAGGAATCAAAGAAGTTAATCTAATGGTGTAGAATTAAGGTAGATATTTGTTTTGTCAAATATGTCCTGGTGCATTGTGCTCCGTTGGATCTAAAAAAAAATGTGTGGACAAGGTTTATTCCCGCTTAAACTCTAGTTAGTTTACTAAATAGTATTTTTAATTCTGGACATGAATTGTCCCCGATTAGTTAGTGTTGAGCTGGTTTGGTTGAGTAAAGTGTCTAGGGAGCATAAAGTGTCTCTGGTTGTTAATAAGAAGACATAAAGTGTCCTAGGTTGTAAATTTCTCAGGATATCAACGTAAAAGATCACTAAAAACTATTTTAATAGCAACAAGTGTCCTATATTGTAATAAAAACATAGAATGTGACTCTGAGTGTAAAACACTAAAAAAATTGCTATTTCAGCTCTATCAAATCAGGGGTAGTTTCGATAAAAATATTTCTCCTTGTAAGCACAAAGTACACTATATGCACAAAATAACTAAATTTGTAAAGGTATAAGTATAAAGTATGTTAATATATAAAGCTCTCTTGTGTCCATGTGAATAGTTGGATATGTAAATCAATTTAAATTGATTGGTTGAATTATCGTTTTACTTATTTTAATTTATTTAATTTAATTCTAAAAAAAATAAAAATAGAAGAAGGTCATATCAGATTTTTTTGGATCCTTTGGGGGCTAAAGCAGAATTTGTCCCCTCTAATGATGAGTTTCTACTTAGCAAAAACCCACCCTGCGTGTTGACAAAACTTGTTTCACAAATGTCAATAACTGAGATTTGAGGATATTCTTTCTCAGGTAACGAAGAAGAATTGACGCGTGGGATGTGTAATTGTCATCTCACAGTGCTCTTTCTTATCCTTCTGTCACCCGCCAACGTCTTTTCGACACCACAGCAAATAATCATTTCTTTTCATCAATAATAAATTACTTAAAAGGAAATTGCTCTTCTTCGTCGTTGTCTTCGTCTTTGATTCTCATGAATTCAAATATTGGTTTTCCTTTCAACATTTTTTTCTCAGGAAAATTCCTCAGATCGGAATAAAGTTTATTCCAATCAAGAACCGCAATGGATGAGATGTTAACTGATCTAATGTATTTCCTTAAGAATCCCTCTTTTACAGAGACATTCGTCGACATCATACTCTGCGCAGTACCGATTTGGCTCGCCGTAATGATCGGTCTTTTGATCGGATGGTCTTGGCGTCCGAGATGGACTGGGTTGATCTATCTAGGGTTCCGTTCTAAGCTTCGGTTTCTATGGACTGCGCCGCCTGGGTTCGGCGCGCGACGGCTTTGGCTCGCTTTCACAGCTCTCTCGGCTTTCTCCGTTTGCCGCACCGTATGGTCCACGAGAGCCAACAAATCGACGAATGGTTCAGCTTCTACGCAGACTAATGTAGAGGAGAGTCTTCAAAGTGATCAAGTTTCCAGGTCAGTTTATTACAGAACATGTTTGTTTCTCTCTTCTGTTTTCTATTTATTTATTTTTTTTCCGTTTTGATTAAACACGTTGTGGGTTTACTGAATTGATAGATATATAGTTATGTGTTCAAAAACGTAAAGTCTAAGGTATCTCGTATGCGTGCGTATCCATCTTTTGATGTTAAAGAGATCAAGTTAAAAGACTTTTGTTAGAATCTGAGAGAAATGGGTCATTGATTATTTGCAGACCTACTAGAGATGATAACACGACGGTGAGAGAACAAGAGATTGTTACAGAGAATGATTTAGAGCATTTGCTACAGCTGCTTGATGTTGGAAATGCGACCATGGAATGGCAATCCATGATGGACAAGACTACTCCTAATATGAGTTACCAGGCCTGGCGACGTGAGCCTGAGGTAATCAAAAACTTTAACTCTTGATTTGTTATCCGTTTCCTGTTTCATGTAACTCAAGGAACAAGGCAACTAATTGAGTAGTAGGCACTAGACGCTTTTATTGACAAATATGGAATCTTTAGAGGAATTTGAATGACATCTAACTAAGAGACCTGCTTTTAGATGATTGGTTTCTTGGGGTCGAAGCCTTTACAGGATAGTTCATTTGCTACTTCGCGTGGCATTTGACCCGAAACTTACTTTTGATATACAGAACCGGAAATTTCTTAAAGGCTAGCTGAAAAAATATAAATGTAAAGCCGTGTTTTTAGCCTGAAAGGCAGTGTTGTTTGTCAGACAGGTCCTGTGGTTTATCGCAGTCAAACAATATTTGAGGATGCAAGTCCAGATATTGTTAGGGATTTCTTCTGGGATGATGAGTTTCGACCTAAATGGGATTTCATGCTTGCCAGCTTCAAAACTTTGGACGAGGACACTCAGACAGGAACAATGATTGTTCACTGGAGAAAAAAGGTCTCTGCAGTTAAATGATACTTTGGTCTTCTTTAATAATCCCAGCCATTGTTTGTTGTCTTTACTAATTTAGTATTTTGCATGCAGTTTCCCTTTTTCTGTAGTGACCGAGAGTATATCATTGGCCGGAGAATATGGGAGTCTGGAAACAAGTATTATTGTGTTACAAAGGTAAATTTCATATGCTTGAGTAACCATTAACTCTTAAGTTTTTCAGTTTTGTCAAACATTTGTGAAATAAAGAAAAATCCAACTCACGTTTCGTCTCACCTGTTGATATTGTAGGGAATTCCTTATCCAGCTCTACCAAAGCGTGATAAGCCGAGGCGTGTTGAGCTTTATTTCTCAAGTTGGGTTATCAGAGCGGGTAAGCCTTTTGATTATTTTATAAGCTGGCATGTAATTTGAGTGTTAAACAAATACAAAAAATGCAGTGGAATCCAGAAAAGGAGATGGACAGCCATCGGCTTGTGAAGTATCTCTAGTCCATTATGAAGACATGGGCATCCCAAAAGACGTAGCAAAGTTAGGCGTCCGTCATGGCATGTGGGGAGCAGTCAAGAAGCTAAACTCAGGTTTACGAGCCTACCAAACCGCCAGAAAATCAGACTCTAGTCTATCCCGGATCGCTCAAATGGCAAGAATCACAACAGTACTGAACATGGATTCTACAGAATCATCCACAGGAGATGAAGACAGAAGCAGAGCAGTGGGCTATGCAAGGAGACAACGTGACCATTTGAGAATGGACTGGAAATGGGTCGTTGTAGGAGGTGTCGCCTTGGCTTGTGGCCTTCACACTGGGGTCATTGGTAAGGCTTTACTGGCCGGAGCTGGGCAGAGACTTGCTCGTAGGTGAAAAACCTTGGTCGTATTCTTATTATCTTCCCTGAGAGAAAAAGAGAAACGTTTACATATATAACGAAGGCACATGTAATTTTTCTTGCAACTCCGATGCGATGACCATGTGGTTTTGATGGTGAACCATGTATAGTAGTAGCATTAAGCTGCTGAGTCTAAATTGTTTGAGACCTATCTTGTTACATTGGATATATGAGATATCAATCTCTATTATTAAAACTGAAATATTAATAAAACTGAAGTATATTTCAGATTTGTTTGAAAACATTGATAGTTACTAAAAAAGAGATTTGTTTGGAAATATAGGTAGTAGTTTTAAAAAGAGGTTTATTTGGAAATATGGATAGCAATATAAAAAAAAATGTTGTTTGGAAACATGAATAGCAATATATTAAGAAAAAGAAAGTAACTGACTTATGTTATTAAGAAAGATTAGAAGTCCATTATATTAAGAGACTATCTATCTGGTACTTATTTGGTTTGGTTCGGGTCTGTTTGGGTTTCGGATTTCCGGGATCAAAGATTTCAACCCCATTTGAATATTTTTAAATTTTCGGGTTTGATTCGGATCTTTGCCGGTTTGGATAATCTATTTAAATTATTTTAAAATTCATTATATACTTTAAATTTCTCAAAATTAATACACACAAAATAATATATAAAATGTAAATTTGAATAAAATATGTCAGAATATCTAAACTTAACATATAAATTGGTTTGGTTCAAATATTTGGATAGAGAATCAATAATTATTTTAAGTATTTTTGGTGTTTATAGTATAATTTAACTATTTTAGATATTTACTATTGACTATGTGTATATATTTTCAAGTATTTAAACCAAATTAAAAGTATCATATATATTCTAGATGTTTTATAAACATTAAATCTAAAAAATAATTAATATATATAAGTATATAAATCTATTTTAGATACATTCAGGTACTCGAAATACTTCAGTTTGAATCGGATTCGGTTTTGTTTATCTAAATACCAAAATTTTAAATAATTCAAATATTTAATTAATTTTGGTTCAGATCTTTCCAGAAAGGAAAATTAGAAGTACCCCCATCATGGTGAACCTCTCCTGAATCGATTTTCTTTTTCTGATCGCTAGCCTGCCGGTCGCCACCTCTCCTCTTCTTTCAGTCGAGTTCGCTAGGGGAGAGAGCAGCCTTTCAGGAGGAACCTGTGACACCTGCACGTGGTACTGCTTTTTTAGATTAAGATCAATTTGGTTCTTCGGATTCAAATATTTTATCTTGCCCTAATATTAACATAAAAAAAATAGCAACATATTTTGAAAAAATACATCCGGGTCAAATCTAATGTATCTTAAATGATGTTAATCAACAAAACTTCTATAAGCTTACAGTATTTGCATGTTATACACTTTTAGTACGTCTCTCAGTGCATTCATCAACAGAGAGAAACACAAAATATTACGATAATGTCAAAACTTGTCTTCTGCATCAACCCACATACAAGCTCGTGGTAATTACCTCTTAAGTACTTCGCAGATGACGTTCCTCGTTCTGTATATTTTCAAAGGTTGCTTCTGGTGTTGTGGAGGATGCTACAGAATCATCATCAAACTCAGTTTCTAGTTCATCTGAATCCCAGTCTTCATCATCTGAATCAAATTCAACATCAGATAGTGAACCCTTGGCCTGAACCCCACCTTCTTCACTATCCTCTTCGTATGTATCTAAATAGATGTCATCTCCTTCTCCCTGCAAGAGCACCACAGAATGTGAGACATCAAACACCAAAAGTTATAATGGTGAAATTCAAGACAAAGTATAAGGCAAACAGATCATACATCTGTCTCTTCGGTCTCCTCGTCGCTAGAAGAATACGCCATGTCAAGCTTGTTGTATAACACTTGATCTCCATTGTCTTTTACAAGTTCCACTTGTTCCTGCCAGAATGGATTCAGGGTCTCATGTTAGTTACATTACAGAACACAAGAAAAAACCATTTACGATGAATCAGCAAATGTAGATTCCATACGATTTCAGCTCTCAACTGCTCTGTTCTCGCTTGTACCACCGCAATATGTTTTATAATACCCTGTTGGATGATAAGAAACAAAACTAAGTGTTACCCAATTCTTGGTTAATCGTTTGATTAGATTCAACTTATAATGGCAAATGTTTTGTATCACGAACCTGGCGTCTTTGGAGCTCAACAGAACGCGCCAAAGCTTTCCTCTTCGTCAAGAGGTTCTTAGGCCTTAACTCGGAAGGACGCTTATAGTCTTTTCCTCTATACACGATAATGGCATAGCCTTTGGAAATCTTGTCAACAGAAACCAGGATTCCTCCACTCTCGGCTTCAAGGGCCAGTGCCACTTTCTGCGCACCCTCAAAACTTTTAGCCTTCACAAGAATTTTGACTAGCTCCCTGTATTTCCAGTGCAAGTGCATGTTCTCCACAGTACCATCGAACACCCCTCTTCGACCTGAAGCAATCAATTCAAGTTTCTCAGACGAGGCCCCATCCCAGAGAAGACATAAGTCATCAGCCTACAGATTGATACAATAAATTTTACCAAGTAGTAAGAAAGCTTTCATCCTTAATCCGAGCTTCTGGAACATAAATCTCTCTTCCTCAGTTATGCCCTCAGTGTCTGTTCTGTGCTCTGATGGCTTCAGAGATTCCTCTACCTTAGCCAATGCCCGTTCAGCTTTCAGCAACCTTTTCTCAGCCTAGAAGAGGTTATTTGATAAAGTAACAATCTTATTAGTTCAAGAAGCAATCTTTTAAAGACAAAATGTGAAATATAACTTGTCAGGTAGGAATTAAAGGCTCAAAGCAGGAACTCACAAAAGCAAGTTTCCTTTCCAACTTCCTGACAAGATTTGCAGACCTCAGTTTCTCAGCCTCTTGTTTCACTTCCTCCACATGATCATCGTCATCCAGATTCCTTCCCCATTTACTAGCTGCATCAAGAGTTTCTCCAAGAGTACCGGTAGAAACAAGGTTTTGATTAGCTTTAACACGTGGGACAACCAGACCCGATGATGCTCTTAGACGTGCCTGTTCCTCTTCGTCTTGGAAAGTCCTTGCAAGTCTCTCCTTCTCCACCAATACTTCAGCTACTTCTGGTGACAAAAAACTCTTCCCTCTGTAGAAAACCAAGAAGTCTTTGTTCCTAGAGAGCAGCATACCTCCCGTCAGTCTCTGCAGTCACCAAGATCACGATATCAAACATTCAGCATTTTTCTTAATGACATCTATAAATGCATGTAACTCAGCTTTGAAACCTTACCTTGATGTCCTCAGCCATTCTCTCACTGGTAGTCAATTGTACACCGCGTTTAAGGGCAACCTTAGCAATCAAACTCTTCTCCCATAACTTAACCATGGCTGTTGCCAACCCTTGCAGCTGTCTACTTCGACCTGTAGATTATCAAAAGAAAATCTCACTCTCCAAGGAACCTATCAGGCTCTCCAAAAAATTCACAAAGGGAAATCTAATACCTAAAGCAAAGTGTGGAGGAAGAACTTTGCCAAGTCTCCTTAAAGAGGTTGCCTCCTTTTGTCCCAGTGTTGATCTCACTCCATAAGGAAGAACCCTGAAGGGAGGTTCGTAACCAGGTACTATCCCTGGAAGCAAATCAGCATCAACAGGTAATGGATAACCTCCCTGCCAGTCCGTGTACCGAGGACCAAGACCTTCTAACAATTCATTTATTTCATCTTCATATTCTACTTCTTGATGAGATGTCCTGTCTTCATTTCCCACATTTGTTGTCTCCTTCTCTAGCTGAGGATGATGCACTTGTTCAACACTATGATCCACTCTACTTGTAGGTAAGGAAGAGGGCAACGTCTCTGCTCTTCTATATATTTGCTTGTTCATTGGCACTGATGCATCCCTGTAAGTGTCATTTTTGTATTTGTACAAGGCGATGGAAGTCCCTGACCTCCAAATCACCAAACCACCAGTTTTTCTCTGTCACATTGAAGAAGAAAAGACATTATGAAAAGAAGACAAAAATTTAAACTCCTTAAACTCCAAAGATCAATTTTATTTACTACTTTAAATTTGATCTGAGGACTGTAATACCTCCAAAACTTCATGCATTCGTCTCATGTTGAGCGCATTTGTACCTTCGATCTTGAGTCTCACAATCTCTGAGCCCTTCCACTTCTCCTGAATTGCATCTACCACAGCCTGAGTGACACCTGCGCCTTTAACTCTCATCTTGCTCTTCGTTCTAAACATCACATTCCTCAACCGATTCAGCTCTGCTTGCGGAAGAGTCATCTCCGCAAGCGAGTATCTACTCTCCTTCTTAGCTGTCCACACTCCATTTACTAGCTCCTCCTTCTCCTTAGAACTTACTTTCTCCCAAGGAAACTTAACTTCTCCATTACCTCCATAAACACCAAACGGTGACTTCTCCGAGGAACCACCTCTCCTATTCCTCACATTCTCTTCTTCCTCCACAAACCTCCTCTCTTGTTCAATCTCTTCTTCATCTTGAAACTGATCATCCTCAACAAATCCAAACTTTTTCAATTTCTCCACAATCCTCTCCATTGTACTACTTCCACCACCATTCTCACCACTCGTTACCCCAAAATCCGAAAATCTCTCTACTTTTTTCTCATGATTCAACACTACCTTTGAAGGTTTAAACTGATTCTGCTTCTGGGCTCTGTTCCAACTCTCATCCCTACCGCTACCACTACATAGTTTAACCTTCCTCCTAGACCAGAGTGAAATTGATGAACTGTACCTTGAGAATCGGAGGGAAGTGCTTCCATGGAGCTTACAGAAGGAGCTTCCCAAAGAATCGACCGCAGTAGTAGTCGTCGTCGTCGTGGCGGCGGCTGGATAAAAATGGCGACTTGAATTCATCGCCATTTCCGACACAAGTTACTCTCAATTGGGGTACTCACTCAAATACAGAATATTTCAGAAAATCTTCAGCTTTGATCAAAAGTTTTTAGCTTTTTTTTTTTTTTGGATCTTCCCGTGGATTCGTTCGGCTACGAGACGAAGCTCGAACTCAATGTTATCCATGGCGGGGAAAGATGGTTATAGATTATCTAGAGGGTTTGTTTGGATACGTGGTCTTTCGTAACCAGGCCAAGTACAACACTTTTAACCAACGTGGCCCATTTAGATCAAACAAGATTTTCCCTAAATTACTTTTACTTTTACAAAATAAATTTTAGTTTTTATTATTGTTATTTTAAGCTTAAAACTATGCATAATGATTAATTCAATTCATTATACGCATGACCCATTAAATCAATACTAATAAAACAAGATCATTTATGTTTTATCTCTTTCGTGAAAACCCAATTTTACCTAAATTACGTTTACTTTTACAAAAGAATTTTAATTTTTATTAATATCTTTTGCTTTTTTTTTTTTGGGTTTAAAACTATAGTTAATCATTAATTTAATTCATTGCATGCATCCTATTAAAAATCTTATTCCAACAATAGATTTTTTAATTGACCTAAACCTATTGTATGCGTTTGAACAAAAAAAAGTAAATCATCTACATTAAAATTGTAATAGCATTGATTGTATTTTTTAAAATATTAATATTAAATCTTAATTATATATAAGTTATTTATAAACTATTTTCCATAAAAAATAAATTATTAATTTATGTAAAATTTATGTTTAACATTAGTTAACTCAGTCCTATTTAATTTAATAACTTTTAATAAAAAAACTCATAAATGTAACTTCAAAATAATCATTACAAAACCAATAAATCAAAATACAAAACATAAATACAATATAAAATAATTTATTTAATTTTATGTACTACTAAAAATATATGATAAGTTTAATCAATTTTTTAAAAAAAAATAATAATAAATTTTTGGGTTTTTTTTTTAACCGGAGACCGACGATCCACGGGGTAATAACAGATTTTTAGGTTTTATCAGATTTTAATTAATGAATTTTACATTAAATATTAGGGTAATTCTCTTAAATAGCCATTTTTAAGTTTTTGTCACAAAAATAGCCCTCAAAAAATAAAATGACCAAAATAGATTTTTTCTTTTTTGAAATTTTGATTTTTTTTTATTTTTTTTTTGAAATTTGAAACCCTAACCCTAAACTCACCCCTTTACTCTAAACCCTAAAGTCCAAATTAGTTAACCCTAGGAATATAAATGCATATAAATGAATTTTTTAGCTTCTAAAAAAAACATTTTGGTCATTTTTTTCCTTAAAATCTATTTTTGTGACAAACAAACTAAAATAGGCTATCTAAGGGAATTTCTCTAAATATTATGGCAATTCTCTTAAATAGCCCTTTTTAGTTTTTGTCACAAAAATAGCCCTCAAAAAATAAAATGACCAAAATAGACTTTTTTTTTAATTTTGATTTTTTTTTTTTTGAATTTGAAACCCTAACTCCAAACCCACCCCTTAACTCTAAACCCTAAAGTCCAAATTAGTTAACCTTAGGGGTATAAATGCGTATAAATGCATTTTTAGCTTCAAAAAAAACATTTTGGTCATTTTCTTCTTTAAAAACTATTTTGTGACAAACAAACTAAAAGAGGCTATCTAAGGGAATTTCTCTAAATATTATATACGTTCAAAAAATTTACCGATTTGACATTGAGTCGAGATCGGATATGAAAACATTGCTTATATCTTAATTGTTTAGTTGAATTAATTAATTTGTAAAATAGAATTCTTTCTTCACACTATTTAAATCTAAATACATTTCTAATCCTCACTCCTCAACATTCAGTTTTAGTCGGGTTTTTCTGTTTTTGGTGTTTTGGTTCTAGAAATCTAAGAACTGTTCATGTATTAACAAAATTTAATTTTAGTTGAGTTATTTTAGTTTTTAGTTTGGTTCAGGTAGCAAAGTTGAGATCTGCTAATATCCAAAATACCTGGTCCAATTCGGTTCTAATTCGATTATATGTTTTGTGTAATTTTGGATTTGTAAGAAAAAATATTGGTTTATTAGGATTTTCAGTATAAATATTTGATAATTTGGATTGTTCAGATATATATATTAGATAATTTAGATAATACTTAATATTTTAAATAACAAAAAATATTTGTGTAATTTTTTTTGAGTGATGCCGGTTAATAAATAATATTGTAAGATATTTTATTATTTAGAAATTTAATATAATTAATATTTATTAGCATATAATTTGTAATTGAAATTTTTGAAATATCCATTCAATTTTCGATTTATAGATATAAAATATGCTCGGTTATTTATGAATTTGGTTTAGTGTTAGTTTCGTTTTTTATTTTATAGATGGCTGAAACTCAATTTTATTCAAATACAGTTTAGATAATAATATTGGTTTTGAGAGAGTCAGACTAACCAATCAATTCGATGTCTCTTTCTGAGATTGTGGACATTAAAACAAAGAGAAGCAAGACTTGGATTATATGAAAAGGTCAATCACGGAAAATATAAAGTAGAACTTTTATAAAGTGGATGATGATCGTTAAAACAAATTGAATTGAGATATATCTTTTTTGGTTATTATTAATACAGATTGTACATATTAAGCAAATAAATCACTTGTTGCATTAAGAAGTGTGGAAATGGAGAAGGCAAGACATTTGAGAGAATAAGAAGACCCACCACCAACTTTTAGAGTTTGAATGGGAAGCATATATTAACTAGTCGATCCACACCAAGTGAAAGAATTGATTCTGTATTTCCATTCAACAATTTATTTAAGCTGATGTGTTTTTTTTTCAAAATGATAAAATAATAGTAAACCATTAGCAGTTCTTTTATATGAACAGAAATTACAGAACCACTTTCTACAGCAATATATAGCAAATCCAGAGTGTTTTTAGTGTTTTTTTGGTATGTAGAACCACTGCTATTTTTTTAATTTTAGAAATAATATTTATTTAAGATTGTAGTATGTTTTGATTATGTGTCTTTTTATATCTCTATTGTTTGGTACTTTTGTATATACAAAATATATCATTTGAAAATTATACTAATTTACCAAAAAACACTATTGTTCTTAATCATCCAAATTATATATTTGTGTGTTAAAATTAATCTTCTATCATATTTTGAATTAAAAATTTATATTCATTGCATTTTAGAAATAATTAGAATTTAATTAGAAAATTAGATAACAATTTAGTTATTTAAGAAATCATTTTAAATTTATTTTTCACGGCTTTTATCAAAATATAATTATTTTCAATGCATCCAAAATCAGACACATATTTAATTTTAAAACTCAAAATAATAACATATATGTTTTAAATCATTTTTATTATATTTTGAATAAAATTTAATATTTTTTTATTTGTAAAGGTTTTATAAAATAAACCTTTTTAATGAAAATAAATAATATTGTAGTTTATATAGATTAATTTGAATTTGTGTAGTATTTTGGACCACTTTTTATTCACTTTCACAATTTAAATATATATTTTGAACCGCTAGATCTTCTTAAACTTGTACCGCTCGATCCGCTCGATCCACTCTTGTTTTGTACAATCCGCTTGATCCGCTAGATTCGCAATGCTTGATCCGCTTTTTCAGATCCTTAATCTTATAACAATTTAACAAACCCACATAATCTTCTTAAACCTTTTGATATGCACTATTCTTGAATATATAAAAAGGTTACTTTTCTTCTGATAAAAAGTATTGCAAAGTCTAGATTTGCTATGTATTTTCGTGTTTCATTATATGATTAATCGAAATATACATATATTGTATGTATATCCTTTTTAAAGTCATGTTCTGCTTATAGCTTTGATAGGGATCATATGTTTATTTTTCAGCTCACGTTTATACCATTTATGTTAAGATGACAGAAGAAGGGGGGAAAACAACACATCTTTGATTGAGTGATTAGTTATGAAACACAGTTGTTCAACTACTGAGAAAGAAAAGAATTTCGTTAAAAGAGTAAAGACAGAGTAATGAGAAAACACAAGCTAAACATAAACAATAATCAAATCTTAACTAATGTGAATTCGGACAAAGTGGCCTCTTTGAATTTCTTCGTTCAGGTTCTTCATGTAGGTTTACGAAAGACATATACAACAAAAAGGTTTATTTAGGTGATTTTATTATAATATATTTTTTTTTCATATGTTTGTTAACAAGTTGGTTCAAAACTCGGACCATTACCTCTTTAATGAATTGTAGTGCTGTTGTGTCTGTTTTGTTTCGGACAAAAGGGTTCATGAAACACTCTGGTTTGTAGGATACTAGTATGTATCCAATCACCCATCCAAAGGCAATACCAAGTATGACTCCTATTGCAGCTGCTATCCAAATCAACATGTCTTCTTCTTCATCTGATTTCAGAGTTTCATGTGGCGTTGGCATGTGAATATCTCTGCAAATTTTGTCAAGCCAAAGGCCAAAAATTCCCATGTTATCCTCAAAGGAAGTGCAGTCCTCCAGGTACTAGACTTACAAGATGGTTATGAGAGAAGTTCATGTACAAAAGGAATGAGAGTTCCCCTAGCTCTTGAGGAATTTCTCCTGAAACCTGGTTTTGGGAAACGTCCAGTGACTCAAGAGCTGTCAAGTTTCCCATATATAAAGGGATGTGGAAAGTGTAAGCATTGTTCGACAAGTTGAGCACATGAAGCTCTTTCAATAGACCGATGGACCTTGGGATCTCTCCTTCAAGTTTGTTTCCTGAAAAGTCTGAGTGTTGTGTAGATCTTTAGGATATGTACTAGCTTCATCTCTAAACCTTTATTCATCAACACCACTGAATCATAGTAGCACGAATCTCCCATGTACTTTTCATATGAGTGATCATCATTTGTCCCAAGTGATGACATAGCACTCCACTTCACAAAGTAGTCTGATGGTAAAGCTCCACTGAAGTGATTGTGCAATATGTCGATGATTTGCAACTTAGGGAACAAAGTTTGATGTATCGGCCCATGGAAGGCATTAGAGCGTAACACAAGAACATTTAGCAGTGGTAGAGAACTCAACCAGAATGGAAACGTATCACTGATTATATTGCTTTCCACGTTTAGAATTTCAAGATTAGAGAAATGGATTACAGATCTTGGAAGCTTTCCAGTCAGTTGGTTATAACAAACGTCAAGTATTCTTAATCTTTCATATATATTCTGTGAGATATCAAACAAAGTCTTACATTGGAAATTAAACAAAGGAGAGTCTAATATATAAAGAGATATCCAACTCTAATTAGTACAATGCCTTTTGGAAAGGAAATCCAAAGTAAATTCATGCGGGTCAGCCTCTAAAACCCAAAGTGGATAATATTGTACTAATCGAACAATAAGAGTTGGACATGAGCTTTCACAATCCCAACAATTGGTATTAGAGCGGTTGGTGAGAAATATGTAAGAAGATCAAAATACCCTTCGAGATATGAATGGTATCCTTTGAGATATGAATGGAAGGTATGTAGCAGCGATCAAGTAAAAAAGATCATGGAAGTTCAGTTGCGAGCACGAGATTAGTGTGGTCCTTAGTTTGAGGGGGAAAATGTGAGATATCAAACAAAGTCCCACATTGGAAATTAGACAAAGGAGAATCTAATATATATAGAGATGTCCAACTTTAATTAGTACAAGATATTTTGGGAAGAAAACCAAAAGTAAATCTATGCGGGCCAGCCTCTAAAGCCCAAAGTGGACAATATCTTTCTAATCAAACAATAAGAGTTGGCCATGATCTTCACAATCCCAACAATTGGTATCAGAACGGTTGACAAAAAAATGTAAGAAGACCAAAATACCCTTCAAAATATTAATGGTATCCTTCAAGATATAAATGAGAGGTATGTGGCATAGATCAAGTAAAAAGATCATGGAAATTCAGCTGTGGGATACGAGATTAGTGTGGTCCTTGGTTTGAGGGGGAGAATGTGAGATATCAAACAAAGTTCCACATTGGAAATTAGACAAAGGATAGTCTAATATATAAAAAGATGTTCAGCTCTAATTAGTACGAGGCCTTTGAGAAGGAAACCAAATGTAAATCCATGCGGAACAGCCTCTAAAATGGACAATATCGTACTAATCGGACAATAAGAGTTGGACATGACCGTTCACAATGCCAACATATTCTCCATAAGACATCCATGAAAAAGATTTTGACGAAGGTTTAAAATTTCAAGAGAACAATTGAGATTTTTCAGACAGCGAGGGATAAACCACTGAAGTTGTTGTTTGATAAATCGAGAGTATATACAAAGCGCAAATCACATATCAAAAAGGGAATTTTTCCCATGAAATTGTTGTCAGAGGCAAACAAACTTATCGTAGATAGCCTTGAATGTGAAATTGTTGTTGAATTTTCAAAGCCAGTGAAATTGTTGTTGGAAAGATTCAGGTAATACAGATTTGGTAGTGTCCATAACCCTCCAGGCACCTGTCCTTCGATTTTATTGTCGGAAATTTCAAGACTCATCATATTTTGCGATCTTACAAACTCCGGGAGCTCAGTGATACTGCAGCCTATCAAATGCAACGTATACAACAATCACAAAGGTGGATCTGAAAATGGACTTTTGTTTGTGGTTGAAACATGGTTGCCTGAGAGATCCAACAAACGGATAATCTTAAAATATGACAAAATATCATTCAAGTCAATCATAGTGGCCGTGTTCAAATGGGATATGTCAAGAGTTTCAAGACACTTGAGATACGAGAAAATACTAAAGTCAATTGGACCTTGTGTTTTGTAATGGGAAAGGTCAAGTAGGACAAGGTTGGTAAACTTGGATATCATGGCTGGGATTGGTCTTCTCAAGTTGTTTCTGCCAACATCTAGCATTTGTAGCTTAGGTGGTGAAGACATATTTCCACTCTCAAGACAAAAAACAGTATCCAAAGTAAGAATAGTGAAGAGAGAAGAAGGCATCGTTCCGGTAAAAGCATTGTTACTTGCGTCAAAAGTCGTCAAATTGGATAGTGAAGTGATGTTAGGAGGAATTGTGCATGTGAACTGATTGTTGTCAAGTTGAAAACACGACAACCTTGTCAAATTCAGTAGTGCAATGGGTAAGCTTCTATTGAGCCTATTGCCATTAAAAAATTAAGTTGGTCAGCTGGTTTAGACTTTCAAACGAAGATGGGATTTCACCAAAAATATGGTTTACAGAAAAGTCAATATTAGTGAGCTTATAAATGTTTCCAATCCAAGATGGAATCTAACAAACAATGTTGTCCAAACAACATACTGTCGAGATGGAATCTGACAAACAATACTGTCCAAACAACATACCAGAAGCGGAAATAATGATGTCCAAACAACATACAAATTGCAACTAATGTTATACATACTGCCATTAGCATATTTTCTCAATATAGTAGTCAGATTTTTTTTTATCTACATCAAAACACGCTTGCGGTTGATTCCTCTAATCCAGACTCCAGTGAAAGAAAATGAAATCATAAGAATTTATATTCATGCTATAAATCAATAAATAAAGATGATTACATCAATTTTCTTGATCATTTTGATTCTTGTTTCTATACTATCACCAATCATCGGCACTTATTTTATCTTAACTGTAACTATAAATGTTAGTTTTTTTGTGCAAGATATTTGTAAATTGTGTAGTAATCACACAAGTTTTCAGGAACACTTGCAGAAATATGTGAATTTTTGGTCGATCTCAAACAAGTTTTGGCAATACAAAAACAAATTAAAAAAAAAATATATGTAATAACCATGTAATATTTTATATTAGCCACTATAAGAACAATCCCATTGGAAGTCTTAGGAGAGTATCTAAGCATACAAATTAAAAGAAAAAGTACTAAAAACTGGTAAGAGAAGAGAGTGAGGTTGGCCTACGAGAAGCTCAACAAAAATGTCAGAATTTTTTTGGTATGATATGTCACAAGGTGATTTGTTCACTTTATCTCTATAATTTAAAATTCAATTATTAATTACATTGTTTGTTTGACATACTAATATATACACGTTAGTGTGATGTGTCACAAGGTGATTTGTTTCACATACTTACTGATAAAGATGCTTTAACAAATAAAATCTGGCAGATAGAAAATATATAAAACATTCCCATCGCTTGATCTGAGAGAATATTTTAAAACATAAATGAGAAAGAGAAGTAGTATCTCAAACAATATATTCGGACAAATCCACCAGAGCCTTTACTGCCAAATGTATTATTAAGACTGGTTAAAAATTTATTATATAAATTTGTATTCTGTAAACTATATCTATAGCTATGTGGGGGTGCTCTGATATCTCTTAGAGTTAGAAACTGGGAAAATATAATCGACGTGACGACGACAGATTCGTAATTTTTTTCTTTTGTTGTTTCTTTACTCTCACGTCTCACCCAATTACTTGCTCCTCCAATTTGGGATTTGACTTCTTCTCCTCCATCCCCAAGTTTCACTCTTTCACGCAACTCAACCTTGGTAAGCTCTTCCTCTTCTTTCTTCTCTACTGAGATTAACTGATTGTGTTGCTTTGATGGGTATATTCTATTTGACTGTTTTCAATCCGAAAGTTTCATACTTTGATCGGTTTCAAACGGATTTGAAGTAAATGATGATTTATTACTGAATGGAATGTCTTTCTTTGCAATCATTATGGGTTGACTTGTTGCAGTTGCAAAGCTTGGAGTCGAAGATTTGTTTGTAGCTATGGATTCTTCTGGAGTTGACTCAGCTAGTGAGGAAGAGTATGCCACACAGTCAAAAATACTTAAAGACTTCATGAGTATTCCCAGCATTGACAAAGCTTGGATTTTCAACTCTGGTTCTGGTAATGATTTTTATATGTCCAACTTGGGAGCTTCTTTGGAATCAAGAATTGAATAGTCTTTTATTGTTTGCAAAAATATGTTTTAATAATGCAGGTCCTCAAGCAATGGTTGCCATGAGTCAAGCAAACCTTTTGGCTAATAAAAAGAGGAAGTTTATGTTATCTGGTCTTATCTCAAAAGAAAGTAACCAATCTGTAAACTTTCACTGGGCGCCATTTCCCACCGAGATGACTGGCGCATCTGCTTTTGTCCCATCTCCATCTGGTCTGAAGCTCCTTGTGATTCGTAATCCGGAAAAGGAATCTCCTACAAAGTTTGAGATATGGAGTTCGTCTCAGCTAGAAAAGGAGTTTCATATTCCACAGAAAGTTCATGGCTCTGTATACGTTGACGGATGGTACCACACTTTTTTTTAAAGACATGTTCTTGGAGAAGTAGGACAATTCAGTAGGGCTTGTGTATGTATGAATTGATGCAGGTTTGAAGGGATATCTTGGAACTCAGATGAGACTCTTGTTGCTTATGTCGCTGAGGCACCAGCTCGTACCAAACCTACATTTGACCATCTAGGTTATTACAAGAAAGAAAAATCTTTGGACAAGGATATTGGTAGCTGGGAAGGTCAAGGAGACTGGGAAGAGGAATGGGGAGAAGCATATGCCGGAAAAAAGCAGCCTTCCCTGTTTGTTATCAATGTTGACAGGTTTCATCACTCTCTCCACAAGAAAAAGAAACTCTTTTACTGATTGTTCTTTACATTTTTCTGATCATTGTCTCTATTTTTCGGCTAACAGTGGAGAAGTAGAGCATATCAGAGGAGTTCCAAGATCGATAAGTGTTGGACAGGTTATTTGGAGTCCAAACAGTAAAGGCTCAGCTCAGTACTTAGTTTTTGTCGGATGGTTAGGAGATAAAAGAAAGTTTGGTATTAAGTACTGCAACAACAGACCATGTGCCATATACGCAGTTAGACACAAAGAACCAAAGTGAGTGTTTCGCTTCTATAACTCACAAAAAAAGACAACTTGATTATTCCTTGTTTCCGAAATTATAGTTGATAACAGTTTGTCTTTACTTGTGTTCCAGAGATGATTCTAACAAAGCCTTCCCTATTCATAATTTGACTAAGAGCATAGGCAGCGGTTATTCCCCACGGTTCAGGTTTACATCTTATGAAACTCTTTCCTTGTCTTTTGAAACTATGTATTTACAAAAACATGTGTTGTCCTTCTTATTTTTTTAATAACTGAGCCATTTTTTAACACAACATATGTTAGAAGTGTTGATATGCAATGTTCCATTTTTTTCTTCTCTTACAGCAAAGATGGAAAGTTTCTTTTGTTTTTATCCGCAAAGACCGCTGTTGAATCCGGTGCCCATTGGGTAGCCGAGTCACTTCACAAGATTAAATGGCCAAGTGATGGGAAACTTACTGAGTCAACAGATATTGTTGATCTGGTAAGAAGACTCTAAGGACTTTGTGTCTCCCTATAGAGACTTCAAAGTTTCTTTTGGGCTGGCCACTTTTTGTTTCATAACAACTTACAAATGTTTTCTACACAAAAAAAAAGGTACATGTCTTCAGGATGGTAATCAAACTCAAAATCTCATTCAAGTATATCTTTTAATTGCAGATTCAAGTTGTGAATTGCCCTGATGATGGTTGTTTCCCTGGGCTCTACGGTACCGGCCTTCTGAGTGATCCGTGGCTGTCGAATGGACATACTCTTATGATGTCTTCTTACTGGCGCAGTTTTAGAGTAATACTCAGCCTAAATTTGCTAAGGTGACTGATGAAAAGTTTCCAAGTTATCTTATTCTGCTGCGCTGTACTGATGATAAAAAAAACTTATCTTGGGGAACTACAGTGGTGAACTGTCACGTGTCAGCCCTAATGATTCAGATTATTCATGGAGCATTCTTGCGCTAGATGGTGATGATATAGTTGCCGGTAACATCTTTGAGCAACCTTTTAATCTCAGTTACTAACTGTCTCAATATCACATTAAACTTAAACACTCACCAGGGTTGAAGAACCATTGTATTTTCTTTTCTTTTTTTTCGAGTAGTGTCTAGCAGTCCAGTGAGTGTTCCTGAAATTAAGTATGGAAAGAAAGTTATTGATCCAGCTGGGAAGTCTTCATGGCAGTGGTCAAATATCCAAAAACCAATATTTAAATGCTCTGAGAAGGTGAATCATATTTACCAAATCCTCTTAATACAAATGATGTTAAACTTTTCTATATTCATTATCTACTACCGCAGGTCACGTTAGGACTTTCATCTCTTCAATTTAAAATTCTAACAGTTCCAGTCAGTAATGTTTCTGAATGTCTTACCGAAGGTACTTCAACACTTATATCTTGCTTTTACAAAAAGATAATCATTTTAAGTTGTTAGTTGTGTTTGGTTGATAAAACTTCGGATTTTATTTCCATATGATCAACAAATTGCAGGGGCCAAAAAACCTATTGAAGCTATATATGTATCGTCTTCAAAGCCTAAGGAGAATGGGAAATGTGATCCATTAGTTGTTGTTATCCATGGAGGCCCTCATTCAGTTGCAACATGCAGCTTCTCCAAGTCTTTGGCTTATCTCTCCTCAATTGGATACAGTCTGCTGAATGTTAATTACAGGTTCACATACAGCTCCATTTTCCAACAACCTTATGGAGTTTTTAACTTAAGCTTTTGGTGATTCATTTGAACTAAAGGGGTTCGTTAGGATTTGGGAAAGAAGCTTTGCAGTCTCTATCTGGAAACGTTGGATCACAGGTGTTTTATTATATACGCGTCTCTAGTGTTATTTCTTCTCCTCCTGACTTGTGCAGCCTTCTTAATCTGTTAGCTTCTCTGATACAGGACGTGAACGATGTGCTCTCGGCTGTAGATCATGCCATTGAAATGGGACTTGCAGACCCGTCTAGAATAACCCTGATAGGTGGTTCTCATGGTGGGTTTCTAGCCACACACTTGATTGGCCAGGTAATGTATTAGCTAACTCACCTCTGAAGTGATGGCACTAGAATATAAATCATCATCCTTATACCAAAGTTTTGCTATAGGCTCCAGATAAATTTGTGGCAGCAGCTGCAAGGAATCCTGTATGCAACTTTGCATCATTGGTTGGGATTACAGATACACCTGATTGGTGTTTCTTTCAAGCCTATGGTGACCAGAATCACTATACAGAAGCCCCTTCACCTGAAGATATGTCTCGGTTTCACCAAGTGTCTCCTATCTCACACATCTCAAAGGTCAAAACCACACCACTTCCGTTCTTCGGTGAGTTTGAAGACATTTAATGATTTTTCTTTTGTATTTCACTTTCTGTAGGTGAAAACACCCACTTTGTTTATCTTGGGAACTATGGATCTCCGTGTTCCCATTTCAAACGGACTTCAAGTAAGATCACCCTGCAACGTGCTTAAGTTTGTAGATCCAAACTCTTTGGTAACGTTGTTTAATTCAAATATTCTTGATTTGAATAGTACATGAGGGCGTTAAAGGAGAAAGGAGTTGAGGTTAAAGTTCTTGTCTTTCCCAATGACAATCATCCCCTAGACAGGTAAAAAAAAGCTGCCATTTTTTCGAATTGTTTCATCATCATAGCTAAAGAAGCATCTCTGAGAGAAAGTTTTTGAGTTTTAAGCATGATTTGCATCTTTTGATTGTTTATTATGCAGACCGCAGACGGATTATGAAAGTTTTCTCAACATTGCTGTCTGGTTCAACAAGTACTGCAAGCTGTGAACACTTGTTTTCGTATTAAGTGAAGTTAAAATAAATGTACTTTAAACTAAAAGATCTGTTTCTCTAAGTTTATATAGCCTGGCTTACGGAAAAGAACTATTCAAGACGAGTTTGGTTTTTGTTTATTTGTATTTTTTTTTGGTAAACATCTTAAAGTTTATTAGTTAATATTCACTTTTTGAAAAGTTTACAAAGAAAACTAATAGCAGAAAAATAAAAAGTTAAAACAACGTAGAATATATATGCAAAACGCTGCCAAAGACAAAAAAAGATAAATGACACTACTACAAATAGACGGAAAAAGAACTAATCTCGAAACATCGATTGATAAACCGTTCACAAGAGTTGCGATGCTGAGGCAAATCTTGGTAGCCACGAGTTAAGGAAAAAGCCCGGTTACAACTTATTCATTCCTACAGCTTCTTTGAAGTCCCAACACGGCTAACATATAAAACCGCACAAACCATTATAAACACACATTAAAAAAAACATGAATATACTTAGAACGGAAATTTCAGCTCAGATAAACATGGATATCACAAATAAAGGCTTAGGCTCTATTCTAGTTGATGTAAAAATTGATGCAAATACTAACTAAATGAACAACATTTAGATATAATATTTAATATCTATAAATTGTATGCAGATGATACATTTAAATTATGCATCAAATACAAAAATGAACATGAACATAGTCAAGTACCTTGACTTTTTCCAATTTAGAGGGATTAATATCTTTTCCTGTTAACCTTTATCGCTTTATTCACTTGGATGATGTGTGTCTCTTCTCTCTTTGCGTTGCTTGTTTCTTTTGATTTGGGAATTCGTAACGATTTGTCTCTTTGAAGGTCTGTGAAGGTTTAGCTGTTTAGGGAAAAGTTTTTCTTTCCCAACTTAAGTTTTTGAATTGATTGATTAAGCTTATCGGCTTGGTCCAGCATATCTATTGTTAAACCAATTGAAGTTTATTTATTGGTTTTATCCCGGTGAACCAATGATGATTGCATTCTCCGAAACCTGACCTTTTATCTTGATTCCCTTGATTAATGTTGCATAAATCTATGAGTAGTACTTACCAAATTTTGAACATTAATAATATTTTGACAACTTTATGTGGAAAAACATATTATAATTTGCAATTTTGAAAAATTGATAGTGCATCTTGAGCATCTGGCTAGTACACCTATTATTAATTTTTTTTTTGTCTTTAGTTATGTTATTACAAACTATGAAAAATATTACAAGATAATTTTACATCCAACAATTTTACTTGTTTTAGAAGAATTTACTCACGCTTGACTGCATCATTATGAACCGCTCTATAAAATTTTCCATGCGCCATGTTGAAAATCTCATGTATATATTTTTCTTAAATCTGTATAGTTTGTTGAATTCAAAACTCAAATCTTCTAATGTAGAAGCATTAATGAACTCTTAATCAAACCACTGGACGAAAGGACTTCCACGTTAAATTTTAATATCCTTAACAACATCTTAACTGCGCGAAAACTCTTTGTTACTTATTTTTGAATATCAATATATCTTGGCAATTTTATGCTAACATTTTTTTCTTTGAAATGCTATTTTTATGATGAAAAACAAAAAAAAAAGTTATTTATGAGATTTGGGAAGAAAATCTTCTCAAAATTTTGACTAACACCTTCCAAAATTGTGTGTAATATTATTAATAATTTGATAATCTTATGCGGGAAAATTCATTACCAAAATTTTTGAATGTTAATATTTAATAGTATCTTAATGATCTTATGCGGAAAAAAATATTTTTTCTGTTTCAAGATAAAACGCTTCTCCAACTTTAGATTGGCATCTACCAAAGTTTAAAAAATACTTTAGTTTTTTGTTATCAAACTTTAGAATATTAAAATATCTTGACAATTTTGCATAGGAAAAATTCCTTTTATCACCTTCCAATTTTGCATAGGATTTCCTTTTATCACCTTCCATTTTCTTTTAACATTGATAACATACAAGGAAAAATCCTACCTACTTAATTCTCAAAAGAAAAAAAAAAAAATCCTAACCACTTTGGTTTTGGGATAACGAAAAGAAAATAAGAAGAGATGTCTCAAATCTGAACATTGATAATGAAGCCAAGTCATATATATTTCAACAATTTTTAAATACGTCATTGTGCCATGCAATCACAATCTCCTCAAGCTCTCCAATTATCTCCGACCAATGAGACTCCTCCTCCTCCTCCTCCTCCCCACCTTCCACCACCTTCATCTCCGCCACAACCAATCCTTCCACCAGCTCCACCGCCTCAACCACCACCGTCGTTCTTCCTTTACCCAACCCCACAACCCTCGCCTCCCTCTTCTCCTCCACTCTAAACCCTAACTTCTCCCCTATCGTCTTTGCCTTCTCCACCACTCCTTCCGCCGAAACCCTAGCCGTAAACCTCGTCCTCTTCATCTTCCTCCTCTCGAACAGCCCCGATAGATCCCACGCCGTCGATAGCGATATCAAATCAAACGCTGTGATCGTATCACTTCTCAGTGTCCCCAACCGTTCATCCGATTCCAAGACATTGGATTTAAACTCTGAGGTTTCTAGAGATTTCTTGAACCATTTGGTTTCACTTACATCTTCAATACTCATCCTCGTTGCTGGATTCGGATCGAGCATTTTGTAGATAATGGATCGAGTCTGTTTCGAGAACCACCTCGGGAATTTATACTCTCTCCGTTGGATCTTCCTATACATTATTACCATATGGGAATCATCAAAAGGAGTGTAACCTGCGAGGAGAACGAAGAGGAAGACGCCACATGACCACGAATCTGCCTTCAAGCCGTTGTAAGCTCTCTGAGCAATCACCTCGGGGGCTGTGTAAGCAGGCGTGCCGCAAGATGTGAGGAGCATTCCCGTGCTGCTACGGTTCTCCGGCAAAGCGGATAAACCGAAGTCAGAGATCTTGAGGTAACCGTCCTTGTCAAGGAGGAGATTCTGCGGCTTCACGTCGCGGTGAGCGATTCCTTCTCGGTGGCAGAAAGTGAGCGCTGAGACGAGCTGCTGGAAGTAGCGACGCGCCTCGGATTCCTTAAGGCGGCCGGAGCGGAGGATCTTGGTGAAATCTCCGCCTGCAGCGAGCTCCATGACGATATAAATTTTTGTTTTTGTGGCCATGACCTCGTGGATTTTGAGGACGTTTGGATGGTGTCGGAGGCGGCGCATGGCTTCGATCTCACGGAGTATCCTCGGTTCCAAACCGGCCTTGGCGGTTCTCTTCTTGTCGATGATTTTGACGGCCATAAGTTGGTCGTCGGTTTGGATGGAACGGGCCACGTGGACTTTGGCAAAGCTACCGCTGCCGAGGAGGCGACCGAGTTCGTATTTACCGAGGAGAATCGTCGCAGGGGGTTTATCTGGTGCTGATTGTGGAGTCAGGAAGTTCATTTGCTGTGACATGAAATTTTTATCTCAGAGGTTTCAGGGACGTTTACTGATTATTGTGGTTTCAGTTTCTGTCTTTATAAAAAAGCGTAAGAGCTTTTATGACTTCTCATAGACTAGTGGTAAGAAATGTGTGATGATGGTCTATTGACTTAATAAACATTAATTGGAAAACTTTTAAACTCTGAGTAAATTATTGACTGTATTTATTGGAAACTACATGACCAAAATAAATGATATAATTAATCATAAATATTAATTATATCTTTAATAAACATCTTACTTTATGAAAACAGAAAACAGAAGAACTATTAGAATTAACAAATAACAGCATGAACATCGTTTTCAATACTACATTACTATAAACAGTTTCTTACTCACTCTGTTCTAAAATAATCCATGTTTAAAAAAAATTGTTTCAAAAAGATATTTTTTTACTTTTCAATGCAATTTTAATAGTTAATAACCGTAAATTGTAAACTTAAAAAAAAATCAATTGTATTTATTGAATTCTAATTAGTTAAAAGTTATAAAAAATAGTTTAATCACAAATATATACATTTAATAGTAAATTTAATATGTTTTTATTAATATGTATGAAAAAACTTAAAACATGCAACATTTTAAAAATGAGAGAATTATATTCTGTTTCGACAGCTGTGTATAAGTCTAATAGATTAATAAAATAATTTTATTTATTTCATTACCTTGAAAATTGTAACGATCATTTATCATAAAAAATGCATAAATGATTTATTTGTGCATATTGCATCAATTTTAGAAAAAACAAAAGGTTTCTACTTTTGAAATTGATTAATTATTTTCTATACCTTTTAATTTCAGTTAGTTACAATTTATAAAAGCATCTAATTTAACAATTGTAAGATAGCCTTTAACATTCTTTTACATGCACATGTTGTTGTTACTATTCTTGATATAATTCTATTGAATTTACTCTTTTTTTTAAACTTATGTATTACTCTTTAGGAAACATACCTCATGATAATAGAAGTTGTCTCACCGAGTTCTCTCTTCATTATAGTTACTTCTAGTTTCCTACTTGGAATTTTTGTCGTTTACATTTGTTATGATATTAATTGTGTTGTTCTTGTATGTATATTAAATATGTCGATCCAGTTCTCAATAAAATAGTTGATTTACGCACGGGTCATCTCGGAATTGATGGTGGAAAGAGATACGAGGAGGTATTTTAATATTTATTTATCGATGTCTCCATCTAGTTTTGAAGAAAATTTGGAGGTGGTTTCAGAATTGATTATGGTTAATCAAAAAAAACTAGATTGACTTCTATGACATCTAAAGAGGAAATGAAATTAACATTATTTATGATGTATCCAAAAAAACTCTAGACTAGATCGAATAACAACCATTTTCCCAACAATCTTGGTGGATCATTAAAGTGAATTTTGTTGATATGGTTAACAATTTATTACACTCGGATCATTTGATAAAATATTAGATATAATATGGGACATAATACTATTTGAAGGTACTTTGTTAGAGACTGAATTTATTACTTCCAGACTTAATTTTGGAGATTCAGTCTGCGTTTGTGTCGGGACAGCTAATTTCAGTCAATATATTAATTTCTTAACGATCCTTCACGAGCTACAAACAAATAAATCATGTAAGAAAAAATCCAAAAAATAAAGACATATATAAGTAAGGAATACTATCGGTTGGAATAGCTTTTTATACACCACCTTCTTCTCAAAATGGATTTTTCACCGGTATGGGTTTCATGGATGATGAAATGCATCACATCGCTAAAATACAAAGTTTTAATAAATGGACAATCAAATGGAAATATTATACTAAAATGATGAATGAGGCAAATGATCCTTTATCACTCTATATTTTATTTTATGTATGGAAGTCCTCATCGTCAATATTCATGAAAAGGAAAGAGAAGGAATTAACGGATTTAAAAATTTATCGTCAATATACGGCGATTTCTCATCTACTATTTATAGATGATAATTTGTTTTCTGTAAAGCAAAAAAAAAAAAGAGGAATGCAAGATTATCTTAAAGATTCTTAAACATTATGAGTGTTCGTCAGGTTAACAAATTATTTTCTCCAAATTATGTTTATAGTTTGGATATGACACAAAGGGTGGAAATACAAAACATCATGGCGATCACTATGATTGGATGAATGGTTAACTATTTAGCAACCTAAGAGTTTGAGTGTATCAAAGACCCATGCATTTGGTTTCTTAAATAGGAGGATTAATAATAAAGTGATCGGTTGGACATTTCAGTTTCCTAGAAAAGAAGGAAAGGAAGTTAGCATCATGGATACCTACACCTGTTATGTCATGTTTTAGGTTGCCAAAACGGTGATGAAAACACTAATGAGTGTAATAGCACACTTTTGGTGGAGTAGTAATGGGAACGTAAAGGTATGTACGATATTCATAGGATAAAATATGCAGGGATAAAGAAGATGGGAGATTAGGTTTCCGCGACCTGCAAAATTTTAATATTGCTTTATTAGTAAAAAAATTGTGGAGACTGATAGAGAAACTGAAATCTTTAATGGTAGAAGTATTAAAAAAGAGGTATTATCAGAACTCAGATCTTTTGGGTCAAATAAAATTATACTCAACATTATATGGCTGGAGAAATATGATTTATGCTTGATCTTTGGTTAAAAAGGGGATTATTAAAAAAGTGGGACATGAAAATCTATCTCAATATGGAATGATCTTTGGATTCCGTCTCCTCGCCCAAAGTCAGCATTACCAAACCTTTAAAATCAATTTCTTAATCTCTTACTTAATATGGATAATCTTATTAATCCAGTGAATCATACTTGAAATGTAAATTTTGTTAAGGCACATATTCACCTGGATGATGTGAAAATCATTCAAAGTATGGCGGTGGATGGAACCTCTAAACAAATAGTTATATATGGATGACATTACAATACTTGGGAGGTATACAGTGAAATCATGATATAAAACGGAAATAATACCCAAATATGAATATAAACACTGAGTATTATGGTCCAAACACTAAACTATTTTGGTATACACTTGGAAGCTTCAGTTCTCTCTAAAGCTGGAACATTTTGTTTGGTAAATTATATAAGGATGTTTATCAGTTACTAAGGCTTTAAAGTCAAGAGGAATTCAATGTGATATACGATATAGTATATGTGCAGCAGATGAGAAATCAATTAATCACGTCATACTTGAACGCACACCAATAAAATTTAAACATGAGTGCTTTCACAGATTTTACCTAATCTAGGAGTTATTCCAATATCATTGATATTCGCGCACATAGATTAATTGTTTCAGAGACTGCGTAAGAATCATGAATTTAATTATTTTCCATGAATTGTGTGGTATATTTGTAAAAATAGAAATGACAAGAACTATAAAAACAAAAAATGGAAACCCATAATATATCTTGCATGTAGCAGAAATAGGGGAAAATCTGTTGATTGAGGCACAACTTAACGATGTTAAAATCCAGAGGATACATATTGCTCTTAAACTAGACAACAAGAGAGAGATGTGATGGTGTTATGTAGATGGATCATGGAGTGAACAAGATAAATTTTTGAGACAAGGATTGTTTTCAAGCACTTGAGTTTCGAATGACAAGATTATGGGGTCAATGGATATCCGCAGCAGCTTGACATCTTTACATACATATTGTGAAGCTTTGATTTGGGCCACATAGTGCATGACTATCCTGCAGCTCTCAGAGGTGAGGTTCGCAATAAACTGTTCTCAATTGGTGAAGCTGGTATATATACCAACATAATATGTAGAATTCACACCTCAAATGGAGAAAATTCAACGATGTAACAAATTCTTCTCTCACTTTTCAATCCAAAATATTCTAAGAGCAAGAAACACAATGACATACAAACTAGCACATGGTGCTCAATGTTCTTCTTTTGTTGTGTACTATGTTTGAAATTTACCACCAGCTTGGGCTTTGTTGGTAACTAGTTCGTAGTAGTTTAGATTCTTGTTGGTAAAAAAAATCTCTTTCTTCAGAGTTCTCTCTTTGGCTGCAATTTTGATATTTTTGTTGCTTTTCCAATACGCCGAGAATATGAAAAGGCTTATATATGTATGTTTTCTATGATATAGAGTTTTAGTTATTATTTGTATTTAATGTACATGTGGTGTTTGAAACTCTCTCTCTCTTCTTTTCAGTTGTGTTGTGATGAATAATAACTAAGGCATCAAGATTGAGCATCAAATGTCCCTTCAATGGGATCTTGTTATTATTCCTCTCAAGTGAACCTCCGCTAGAGGATGACGTGGAAACCTAAGAGTAGATCAGATTGGTGGAGTAGTGGGGGATGTTTGTAATATTGTAGTGTCTTTCGTTTGAAGGGTTGCATAGTGTGCCAAAACAATTAAAAGAGATCGTCTACCCCGATAAATAAAACGACTCTGGTAATGTCGACAATGAATCAAGATAGGTCACATTCCCACACGTATCTTGTTAGTTTCCACCTGAGTAGCCACACTTGGCCGATAAAGTTTGAGGAGGCTGAAGCTACCACCAGGGTACTAAGGCCTTAGCAAAAACGGTGGAGGTGTCAGCAATAACACGGAGGGACAATCTCCTAACATAGGTTAAAACGTCTTTTATCTTCTTCAATTTTAGTTTTTGGTTTCTTTTATCTGTTTATTTTTATACTATTCTTTAAGAAGTGGTTTAGCTGATTTGTCATATTATTCATGATTTTAGACTGAGTCATTAGTTTTGAAAAACAATTTTAATGAGTATATGATATAATGATACCAAACAAATATTTGAGATAATTAATGGATATTAACAAATTCTAGCACTATTATTTACGAGTGGCTGATTTTTCATTTTCTCTATTAACTTTGGTAAACAATTTTAGTTATTTTAGGAAATAGACACCAAAAGATTATTTAGGATAATTAACAAATATTAAAAATTCTAATGATAATATCATATTTAATTTTAATTTATATTATGTTAGTTATTTAAACTTATAAGATATTTATATATATTGTCATTATATTCGGGATAGTAGTGGATATTAACAAATTCAAGCAAATATATTATTTAGGTTTATCTAATTATTTGATTTATTATTATTAAACCAACTCCATTTTAGTATATATTTAATTTAGAATTAACTATTCCTCACCCAACATATGTTTTATTGAGCGTTTAATTTTAGATTGTGTTATTTTGGAAATGATATTGATTTGAACTTTTAATATTCAGTGGAATGCGTTTAGCATTATGTTGTGGTCGGGGTAAGTTAAGAAAGTATATGATTTTCTTTAAATCTAATGGGGAGGAGGGGTATCGTCTGTTTTATGTGTTGTGTGATTTGTTTGTATGCGGGAATAGATAGGTATTAATCTATAATCTCATATATATATTATTTACTCAATGATTTGTTTACATGTCATCACCACAATCATTTTACCAAAACAATAATGACATAATTCACTTAAATGATGACATATGACTTAACACATTTATTATACAAAAATCAATTAAATAAATTCAAATATAAAATATTAAGTATATAATTGTTACCATAGAATATAAAATTAATACCATAATTGAAAAATATAAATAAAATAATGTAAATTCAAGATGGAAATAATTTTAAACTTACACTTTGAACAAGTTAATCAAAAACCAACTAAATTTATTTACAATTTTTAGTATTTTAATGTTTATAATGAAAATTTATCTAAATATGGTAAAATTATAAGAAAATGTTTCATTCTGAAAATTTTAAATGTTTCATCCTTAAAATTTTAAATGTTTCATTATAAGATTGCATTATAATGTTTCATTATAAGAAAATGTTTCATTCTTATATTAAATGTTTCATTATAATTTTATAATGTTTCATTATAATGTTTCATTATAATGTTTCATTATAAGAAAACATTTTCTTATATTTTTTTTAAATTTTCTTATAATGAACATTTTCTTATAATAATTTTTTTTATAATGATTTTTTTTTAAGAATGAAACATTTTCTTATATTAAATTTACACTAAATTTGGTGTTTTGATATTTCACTAAATTTAGTGTTTTGGTAAAAATTTAAATAGTAAAATTTAGAAAATTTCTAATGTTATTCAATGAATGATTTAAATCTAATTTTAAAATTTAGTGTTATTCAATTTTCAAGAATTTTAAAATTATGTATATTTTCAATTGATCTCAAATCATTCTTTATAGAGTTTCATAAATAAATGAGAAAATTCAAAATCTAAAAAAATATTATAGAAATTTTAGAATTTTTCTAATTAAACTATCTTAAAATTTTAAAATTTGATATGTCACAAAATATTAATAATTGATTTTAAATTACTCATTTAATTGAATAGCATCTTTAGAATTAACTAATCTTTAATATTTTACATCAACCGTTTTTACAAAATAGAATCTTCAAAGTTAAGCTAAGTCACTTTCAACTTTTACAGATACGTCAGTGTGCCGAGAAAGCACAATCTCCCCAAACTCTACAATAAGCTCCGACCAATAAGATTCCTCCTCCTCCTCTTCACCTTCCACCACCTTCACCTCCGCCACAACCAAACCTTCCACCAGCTCCACCGCCTCAACCGTCACCGACGTTCTTCCTTTTCCCAACCCCACAACCATCGCCTCCTTCTTCTTCTCCACTCTATACCCCAACTTTTCCCCTATCGTCTTCGCCTTCTCCACAACTCCCTCCGCCGAAACCGTCGCCGTAAACCTCGTCTCCTTCCTCTTCCTTCTCTCAAACAGCCCCGATAGATCCAATCCGGCAGATAACGAGATCAAATCAAACGCTGTGATCGTATGACTTCTCAGCTTACCCAATCGATCATCCGATTCGAATACACTAGACTGAAACTGGGGGGTTACAATGGACTTTTTGAACCATTTGGTTTCAGTTACAGCTTCGATACTCATCCTCGTTTCTGGATTCGGATCGAGTAACTTGTAGATGATGGATCGAGCAGGTTTCGAGATCCAGTTTGGGAACTTGTAATCTCTCCGTTGGATCTTCCGGTACATGGTTACAATGTTCGAATCCTCAAAAG
The DNA here is from genome assembly GCA_012274485.2 of Sinapis alba. Lineage (NCBI taxonomy): Eukaryota > Viridiplantae > Streptophyta > Magnoliopsida > Brassicales > Brassicaceae > Sinapis > Sinapis alba. The sequence goes on along the minus strand of MU105648.1, from coordinate 100,459 downwards.
GAACGTAACCTGCGAGAAGAACGAAGAGGAAAACACCGCACGACCACGAATCCGCCTTAGCTCCGTCGTATGATTTCTGAGCAATCACCTCCGGAGCTGTGTAAGCCGGTGTGCCGCACGATGTGTGGAGCAATCCGGTGCTGCTACGGTGCTCCGGGAGAGCCGATAAACCGAAGTCGGAGACCTTGAGGTTCCCTCGCTTATCGAGGAGGAGATTCTGCGGCTTCACATCGCGGTGAGCGATTCCTTCTCGGTGGCAGAAGGTTAGCGCGGAGGCGAGCTGCTGGAAGTAGCGACGCGCTGCTGATTCTTGAAGGCGACCGGAACGGCGGATTCTGGTGAAAAGCTCTCCACCAGGGGCAAGTTCCATGACGAGATAGATTTTGGTTTTGGTGGCCATGACTTCGTGGATTTTGAGGACGTTAGGGTGGTGGTGGAGGCGGCGCATGGCTTCTATCTCCCGGATTATCCTCGGTTCCATACCGGCATCCGCTGTTTTTTTCTTGTCGATGATTTTAACGGCCACGAGTTCGTCGGTTTCGATGGAACGAGCCACGTGGACTTTGGCAAAGCTACCACTGCCTAATCGGCGACCAAGTTCGTATTTACCGAGCAGAATGGTCCCTGGGGATTTTTCTGGTGATGGTGGAGATGGAAAGCCCATAGCTGGTGACGGTAGTGGCGGAGGGAGCATGAGAACTTTTTTTGTTGTTCAAGAGGTTTGAGGGAAGTTAGATTATGGTGACTGTGTTTTCTGTTTTTATAAGGAAAGAAAGATGTTTTCATTGACTGTATATTGTGAAAGATGTTTTCATTGACTGCATATTGTGAATTTGTGATGGTGGTAAAAACATTTATTGTTATAATAATAGTTTCTGACTATATTTTAAGAGAAATTGCATGCAATAACCTTCAATAATTCCTAATTCACATAACGCACACAGTATTAGCAACATAAGATACTATTATATATTAATGATATTTTAGACTAATATGCCTCTGTATATTTTGGAATCATCTCTCCTCTTTCTCTTTTTAATTGTTTAATAGGAATTTGTCCACGCTATGCACATATTATTATTGTTTTTTTATTAATTTAGCTTCTTCTTTTTTCAATATTAATTGAGAAATTCCCTTAGATAGCCCTTTTTAGTTTGTTTGTCACAAAAATAGCTTTTACGGAAGAAAATGACCAAAATGTTTTTTTTAGAAGCTAAAAAATTTATTTATATGCATTTATATTCCTAGGGTTAACTAATTTGGACTTTAGGGTTTAGAGTAAAGGGGTGGGTTTAGGGTTAGAGTTTCAAATTTCAAAAAAAAAATAAAAAAAATAAAAATTTCAAAAAAAAATCTATTTTGGTCATTTTATTTTTTGAAGGCTATTTTTGTGACAAAAACTAAAAAAATGCTATTTAAGAGAATTGCCCATATTAATTTGCTATAATGATTTAGTGTATTTTATTTTATAGTATTGTATTACTGTGTTTGTTTGATTGTTATGAGTGTAACAAAATTTTCGTGATTATAAATAATTTACTTTACTAAAATATTTAATATTTTATATTAAATTTGCATGTTGACCATAATATCTTTTTATTTATTTTCAATCATTTTTATTTACATGTTAATAGACAATATGTTAAATAATATGTAATATTTTTATTTATTTTATTATTTTAAGAAGGAAAGAGTGAGACAAATATTTGCCTAAATTTTAGTAAAATGAAAGAAAAAACATTTGTCTCCAAAAAGTTTAAATAAAAATAAATTTTAATATAAGACTATAAATTTTTTCATTTTATTTATAATAATAACATAAGTTGCATCTTCACATGTTTTTATTGGAATGACATGTAATTATCGATTTCACTATTTTTACTATTAACATGCAACATGGTAGTTGTTTGACATGTATGCCGTGGAAATATATGTTTATTCGTTGCCAAGACAGATCACTCATAGCTTTGCATTGTCGTCATTCTAGTTTGTCAAAGTATCATTTTCCGATATCCATTTCTTCTCTGCATAATATTAATATGCTATATACGTAGAAGACATTTAGATACAAACCTTTAGTAGCCAACTGAAGAGGATGAAGCCTTACATCAATGTTGTTTTGATGAAAATATTCTTGTATGTCTTTGATATAGTGAGCTTGTGGGTTACCGGCGTTAAAACATCAACTCATTAGATCTTCGTATCCGGTAAGTGGGGCATGAGGTTAGTCGGTTAAGATTGAGAATTCTATTTATTGGTACACTTTGTTGTCTTTAGCGGTGTGAGCTAACATTGTAGACAATCGCATGATATCATAGACGGTTGGCCTTGAAACTTTACTAGCAAGTGAGATAATTTTAGTTTGGATATCTTTTAGGAGTTTTATTTTAATTCTTCATAAGGAATAATTTTGCCTAATATTTTTGTAATTTTTTCAAGTGATTAGATAGTTGTTTTGGATGGACGAATTTAAGTTAAATGTAGTGTTTTAAAACCGGATCAACCGGTTGGACCGGTTAGACCGTGACTTACTCTTATAGCCAGTTCGAGATGGTGTTAAAACTGGATTTGAATTAAACCAGTAAACCTAGTCAAACACCGGTCAAACTCGTTAAAATCAGTGATCAGGTCAATATTAAAACCCAGTTTTATTAAATTCAAGTTTAAAAAAATAAAAAGTTGCAATTTTTTAAAAAATCATATTATTTTTAATATTTATGTAAAATTGTGTTAAAATAAGATAAATGTGAAGCAAAATGTATATTCTATAATTATGAATTTAAAATAAATATTAAGACAAGTATAAGATGAAGCAAAATGTATTTTATATAGTTTTGGGTGTTTTTGATAAATGAATCTTTATAGGGTATACGTGGCATCAAACTTTCCTGACATTTTTTTTTAAACATCGAACGACTATTATATTATTCAGATTTGAGGTGGTCTAGGTAACCAAACGGAAATAGAACAACTAATGTAATAAAGCTTCCTATGAAAATATCTCACAAATCTTAGCTAAAATGTCTGAAATTCCATTTTGTGCTACTAGAATATGAGATATCCCGAAGTCCGAAAAACATATATGCAGCATCTTTATCGCATTCAATTATGTCGCAAACTTGGCCAAGCTTAAGGCTCTTTTATAATCGCAATCAACTTTTTGCAGTCTATCCCAAAATTCTGATATGACGAATGTTATAACATGCTCTTCATTATCTATTGCAGTGCTTCCACTTCTGAATATAAAGCAGTCTCTCACCTTCATAAGTTTCACATTCCCGTAAATTAAATCTTTCTCATGCAATCTTTCCAAACCCAACCACAATTACCGTAGTCTACTCTCTACTCTCTGCCATTTGCCATAAAAAGGAAAAATGTTAACTTTATATATAGGACAATTCTCTTAAATAGTCATTTTAATTTTTGTCACAAAATAGCCTTAGAAAAATAAAATGACCAAAATAGCATTTTTTTTTTTAAATTTTCATTTTTTTTTTAATTTTCATTTTTTTATTATTATTTTTGAAATTTGAAACCCTATCCCCAAACTCACCCCTTAACTTTAAACCCTAAAGTTTAAATTAGTTAATCCTATGGTATAAATGTATATAAATAAAAAATTTAGCTTCTAAAAAAATTATTTTGGTCATTTTTTTCCTTAAGAACTATTTTGTGAAGAACAAACTAAAATGAGTTATCTAAGGGAATTTCTCTTATATATTGTATTAACAATATTGTATTAATAAGATTGTTCGTCCCATGTTAATTTTTTTTTCAATCTTTTCGCCATAATAGTTATAAAAAATAATCATGCACGAAGAATATATTTAACTCCATGCATATAATTAGATATTTAGAAAAGTATATCGAAGTTGTACGCGACAACTTATAATGGGGTTTTAGCATATATTAAAATGAGATATTTCTTTTTGCTTTTTCTGTTGTTAAGAAAATATAATATAAAAATTGTTATAAGATGTAAAACAATTAAATATATTTTATGCTATGAGTCACATCGACACTAAAATAACATAATAGTAATTCTTTAATAGTTTTTTGGCTAATCCCCACGTGAATGAATATTTTCACAAAACTGTATTGTACATAAATATTAAAATGTATAGTTTAATCATTTTCCCTGTCAAAACGATACAGTTTTATATAATAGAAAACTAGTGATCGTAAGATAGTTTGATTATTTTTCCATGTTAAATGATAGAGAAATTCCCTTAGATAGCCTTTTTAGTTTGTTTTTCACAAAAATAGTTCTTAAGGAAGAAAATGACTAAAATATATTTTTTTAGAAGCTAAATTTTTATTTATATGCATTTATATCCATAGGGTTAACTAATTTAGACTTTAGGGTTTAGAGTTAAGGGATGGGTTTGGGGATAGGGTTTCAAATTTCAAAAAAAAGATAAAAAAATGAAATTTTCAAAAAAAAAAATGTTATTTTGGTCATTTTACTTTTCTAGTACTATTTTTGTGACAAAAATTTAAAAAAGGCTATTTAAGAGAATTGCCCTAAATGATATTAGTTCGTATTATAGAAAATTAGAATGATCAAATAAAAAAGCACTCCATCCATTATCAACGTTTAGACGTCTAGATTTTCAAGCTCCATGAACTTCAACAGTATTATTCGAAAACATGTTAGAGCATCTATAATGGTGTTATCCATTGTGGAGTCCTTAACTTTCTTTTTTTTTTGATTTTTTTTCGGACTAAAAGAAATAAATATCAACCAATCGCATGTTGCCACATGTCGCAAATAGTGCAAGAATCAATCCTTATTTATAGATTTTAAAGATCAAATCCTTAAGTTTTAGTGAAGTTTACTGATTATTTAATTATTTTTTCGCTAAGGATTCCTCTTAAGGATCTTGCGTTGGAAATGCTCTTAGTACGTAAAGATTTTCCGTAAAATCTCAGGCAGCCAATACTCAAAAGTTGACAAGGAAATCACAAAAATATCTCCTCTTTTTAGTCGTAAAGTTACCTTTTAAAAGTAACTGGGCCTTATCACATACTTTAACTTTATAAACAATATGCTTTTCTGTGTTAAAAAAAAAAAAACAATATGCTTTTCTAAGAACAAGAGGGTGGTTTTCCAACTGCAAACAAAAGTTGTCCGATGACAGACAAAACTACCACAAACGAAGAATAAAACCCGACCACTCACCACTGTAAAAGTTATAACGGTCATGTTCCTAAAATCTTACTTTTAACCTTATCGACATTTTTATTTAATCTAATATTTCTTTTATTTCAAATTCAATCGTCTTACAAATAATTAATTTAATGAAAACTAAATAATATTATAATAATTTTAAAAATTATAGGAAAAACTTTTAAAATTAAATTCAAATAGATAGTATCATCCCGATCCCTACTCATGCACTTCTTCGATCATAATACAAGGTGAGTAATTGGGATTACTCTTACTCAGGAAGGTAGGTTCTGAGAACCTACAAACTCATTTCATATTACACAATGCAACAACACAAGTCACAAGCTAATATCATCTAGCAAGCACAACAACATAAACTCTAGACTCATTAAAGACCTATTCGCCTGAAGACATGTCTCCGCCACGAATGATCCTAATCGTTATTGACAACACTGCTAACACATACTGTAAACCATGGCTTCCTCTCCATCATTTTTGCCCTAACTTAACTGATCGACGGTATTTGTAGTGCTAAACATAATTGATCGACGGCGTTCACATCGCCATACTTAACTGATTGACGGGTCATAACATCCAACAATCTTATCGACTTTCAATGTTATCACACAACTCATCATCTCATTCATATTACTTTCATTCTTATCACATCACTTTCATTCTTATCACACGTATCATTCATTCTTAACACATAACCGGTTTATCTTTTAACAACCTATCATTCACTAGGTTCTTTCATTGCAATCAACATCTCATTTCAATGTCATCAAGCAACTCATCATCTAATTCACTTCACTTTCATTCTTATCAAACATCTCATTCATTCTCAGCACACAACCGGTTTATCCTTTAACAACCTATCATTCACTAGGTTCTTTCATCACAATTAACAATCACATACTTTCATCATATCAACATAAGTCATACCTCTATCTAAATAATATTAACAAGAGACTAATGTCCGAGATATTATATAACTTGAAAAGGGTTCACAACCGGGTCCTCACCTTAGCCTTTTCCGACATCACATATCCAGATCTAGAAGAAGAAGACGTCAACACAACCACATATATGTACTCTCACACTCAAAAGGGAGATGGAAAAACGAGATTAGGATCATATCTGTCACACTCAGTGACAAATCTCTAAGAGGGAGAAGAAAGACATGTAGATCAAAGCTTACTGGATAGATCTGAAGAACAACTATGAAAGATAACAAAAAAGGGAGAAAATCAGAGATGGTGTCTAGCGACGGTGGCTGCTCAGAGAAGGCGGCTGGCGGCTTAGATCCAGGATTCGGGTTGCTTGACGGCTGCTGGCTCGGGATCTCTGCAAGGTTTGCTCTGTTTCTCTCTGATGAGAAAAGAGAAGGAGGCACCTCCTTTTATAGGAGAAGAAAGAGAAATCCTAGGATTTCTCCCTTTTGGGCCCTCTGCAAGTGGACTTTTTCCTTATACTTAAAAGAACTTTACGGGTCGGGTTTAGGGATGTTACAATTCTCCTCCACTTACTGAAATTTGTCCCAGAATTCCGTGTGTCAAAACTCTAAATTTAAATATTCCAAACCGAAACGGATAAACACTCGGCATTTGCAATCTAATGGTTCATGCAACCAATTCGGCTCACTACTCCTCATGGAGATCCAAACGTCCTCTTAGATCCTATCCATTTCCCTATCCATCAACGTATTTTTCCCTCTTGAACTACTGCTTCTTTGTTGTTCACAAACTCAACATGCATTTTGACAATTGTTACATTAAAACACAACTCCACTAATGGTTTCTGAATAATCAACTATGTTCTTTAATAATCTTCCGCTCCACTAACACACGGATACATTGTGAAATCAAATGTTCATTGTGTTGTTCCAACCAGCATGCCACCACATCAGTCCCCTCTCATCACAATGTCCCCATGTACCACGACTGTAGTATCTTTAACTTACAATTCAGATCACCTTTTCAAATACGCATGTTGGCAATCCCATGTTCTCATTCTCTGTTACCTTACATCCTTTATGAGAATTCAACATCCTTACGGTGGTTGTTGGCACAATCCTATGACGGTCTTGTACTTCTTTTATCTCACTTCAAGTTGTTCTATTTTTTTAATAGTTTCATGGGTTCCTTCTGGTTTTAAATCTCATCTCTCCCCCTCTTTTGGTCAAGCATAAGGGGTCCACATGGTCACCCATACAACTTTGATACGGGGGACATCCCTATGCTCGAGTGGTAGATATTCTCGACAGCGTACTTAACACTTATTAGATCAAAAGCTTACTGGATAGATCTGAAGAACAACTATGAAAGATAACAAAAAGGGAGAAATCGGAGATGGTGGCTGGCAACGGTGGCTTCTCGGAGAAGGTGGCTGGCAGCTTGGATCAAGGGTTTGGATCACTTGATGACTTCTGGCTCGGGATCTCTGCAGGGCCTCGCTTTGTTTCTCTCTGATGAGAAAAGAGAAGGAAACACCTCCTTTGATAGGAGAAGAAAGGAAAACCCTAGAGTTTCTCCCTTTTGGGTCCTTTGCAAGTGAACTTTCCCCTTTTAATTAAAAGAACTTTAAGGACCGAGTTTGGGGATGTTACAAAAGTGAAATTTCGATGAGAGTGTACATCAAAATAGTGCCAAGGACTGAAAGGCAAGGCCGGAGCAAATTTTTAAGAACAACGACGCCAAAGCGTAGACAACTTCACACACCACCAACTGAAACCTCTGCACGCGCCACCAAAGAGCTTCTAAAGACACTGCTAAGAGAAGCAAAGCGGACGCACGCCAAGACGGAGAACCACCGTTGAAGTCAAGCCTGAGCAAGGTAGAGAGCTCCTCCCACACCAACATAGATCCAAGTCATGAAAGCCTTACCAAAGTTCAACGCGCTACCAAGAGCTCCGGAAGAGCCCAAATCAAACAAAATATGAAAAACATCGATCAAAATTCAACCACCGGAAAGGTCGACCTCACCACTCCAACGCTTCCTTAACCTCATCACCACTCCAAGCAGAGCCATCATCGGCGTTTGGGATCTGCAAATCTGAAAAACAGAGAGCCCAACAGAGGTGTGACATATCAGAGAAGAAGAGGAAGTGGAAGAGGAAAAGAGAAAACAAGAAGCAGGGAAAGAAGAACACGCCGGCGCCGGAGGAGAAGAGTCGACTGTTGTTGGGAGAGTTAAGAAAGAGAGTCTCCGGTGATAGCATTTTGCAAGTCTCTGGAGTTCTATTTTCCTGTTTGTGAAGGCACTCTTGGAGTCCATCCATCCCAGTATCAGGGTTTGTTCTTTACACACTTTGATAGGATGTTCCCTTTTCTTATTGCAGGTACCCGTCCATGTTTCATGGCAGCTACAGCTCAACCAAACTTTGTCTAGTGTTGGGGAACTCGTTTTCCCAGCTTTGCGCTTATTTGTCGATGAAAATTACTAGCGTGAAGAGTTCGTGAAGAACCAACTACTCTGATGATGGCATACAATATACCGGTAACCGGGGAAATAAGGTGAATGTCACCCTCAAATAGTTGAGAATGACTATTGATAGTCTCAGGATAATGAGACTAGCTACCGAACACATTAATATGATAGTGGTTGAGTGAAGCTAAGGATGTTTCATTTTTTCTAATGACCATTTTATTCGAATCACATTTGTAATCTATACTTAAATTGTCGTTTTTTTGACTGATTAATATAATTATTATTAATTTTTTAAAATATGCTTTTCTAAGAATAGTAGTATTTATACAAAAAGAAAATAATACATTGTGGAATACCTATTATTCCTTTGTGTAATAATTCAAAATTCAGAAAATATCTCGACACCACTAATTTTCATTTAACTATTATCATGATTTATATGGAAAACAAATTCGTAAGATTCCATTGGTCACTTGGAGTTTGAGTTAATATTTATATTTTATTTTAATAATATGGAACAGTCCACTTCAGTGGGACCTCTTACAAATATTCTCTTTTTAGTCTCGTAATGGTTCGCAGTCAAGATATTCCACCTGACGGTTAATCTTAAAAAAAACTCTTCTTCCATATATTAATTTTGTCTTTACACCAATAAATAAAAATAATAAAGTTTTTAAACAATAAAATACCTTTTCTTTTAATTGTATTTACGTCATTTGATGGTGGCTCCCTTGCTCTTTCCTCGTGAGCCGTCTCCGGGCTTACCAACTAACCAACATGAGAGAGACCGTCTCCAGCAACCGTCAGGATTGTCGAGAGGCAGAGATAAACGGCTCTGATGTATCCATGCCATCGAATGAACCGGGCCCTACTGTATTCAAAGAAACAAAGTAACGGGAAATAAAAAAGTAGGCAAAGAAGGCATGCAAATTGACGTTTAATTGTCTTGTTGAGTGTTTTTTCCCACTCGACTTTGGTATATTCGTCTTAACTAAACCACACTAATAAAGTCTATAGATTAAAGAACTGGTTTAACGTAGACAAGTTTTTCTCATGCATATTTGGAATTTTTGAATGTAGTCAAAAATATCTTAAAAATTGTATTATATTTGTAATGGAAATTATTAATTAATATTTAAAATTTCTAAAGGGAGTCACTTTTGAAAAGACAAGATGGATTACTTAGAATGAATTATAACCACATACATAAATTTTCAGGTTTGAATCGAAATTATGAGACATACATAATTTAGTACAAACCTCCTTTAATTAGGATGTTTTTTTAATCTGTTTAATGAAATTGATATAATGAATTAGGTGGAACACATGATTACAAGACCAATTTACATCTCTGTTTCCTACCAATACAATGTTGTTGTATGGTTTATTGGTGTGTGTTGTCCTATCTCAAATCATATAGGTGGAGAAGGTGAAGTGTAATATACCAATGAAATGGAACGTTGGACTTATAATGTTTAGTAAATGAAATTATTATAATAATTTGTGACTATAATTCATAGACAAGTTAGGCGAGGCTGTTCATGGACATCTGGACATCATCACCAAAAGTTAGGCTTCAATTTAATTGGTAGGATGCAATATAATCATTTCTCTTACTTGAATAGTATTATTTAGTCTTGAATACAATTTTCCTTTAGTATATGGCATATGGGAAATTGACATGTCATGAAACAACTAATATAATAACAAAACCAATATAATATGTATATGGTATATGGAATGAGATGTTGTAATGCTTTATAACTTTGTAGCATAAAAAATATATAAAAAATATACGTTTGATTAGAAGTTTGACCATAAGTTGATCTTTACACTATTATATTTATTTTTGGAGTTTTGGTAAGACTGGTATGTATACTCTTACGTCAGGATACTACTAGATTGCAAAACATTTATTCAAGGATGAAGAAGATGTGGTCATAACCAAACATCACAAAGTTCTAAGCGTTTGCTTAAAAGTTAAATGCTCCTAAAAAATCATCAACTTGTATGACAATTAATCACATGGCATATAGCACTTACAAGGAATTTGAATTATCATGTCGTATGTGATGTGATAATATTTGTCCGAGATGCAGAGAACCTGATGAGTTTGTAACTCATGCCATCTTAAAAATGTCCACCATCACTTCAAGTGTGGCCTCTAGCAGCTACACCATCACATCCAAATATTTTCCTTGTGTCCAACATACATTAATATAAATTATCTCTTTTGGAGGAACTGAAGATCCGGAGATGCACATAGACCTTTATCAATGGATAATTTGGTATCTTTGGAAAGCAAAAAATGATAAACTGTTTAAAGGGATTGATAGAAATCCATTTAAGATGATAAGATATGCAGAAGAAGAATGCCAAGTATGGTTTACAACAAATGAAGAAACGATTAGGTCTGACCCAAAGCACAACAACAACATCTCAAGTCTTATGCTTATAGAATATATGTTTGGTAGATGATACTTGGACCTCTGCATCGATCTTTAGTGGTTGTGGATGAATATGAAAAGATAGCACTGGAAAACGACAGCTGATGGGCACAAGGAACCAAAGAACTACGCTGGAAGCATTTGGAGATGAAAGTGCTATGTTGGGAAATGAAAAGATGTTGTTTCATTGGACATGTCAACACTTTGGGATGACTGCAAAGACGTAATAACGATGATAGATAAACCTCATGCATGACTGCCAAATTTTTCGACAGAGTTAAAGGAGATTCAAGAACTAAAGAAAAGATTCAATGATTTCAGGATATTCTACATTCCTCGGGAACAAAATAAGACATCAGATTTCTTAGCTAAACTGCTAGGTCTTATCATAGATCTCTTTGTTTTGTTGGTTGAACTATTTCAGCCTGGTTACCTAAACAACCTCAAACTTGAGTAATATAATGACCTTTTGTTGAAAAAATAATAAAAACAAAACCAATAATACTACACTTACCATTCTTAATGATCACTAGCAAAACTTTTGGATGTAGCAACAAAATAGCCACATAAATTTTGTAACAGAAAAATCATTTTCCGACTATTAGTGTCATAATCAAATTTAATTATGTAATATCCATTAAACAAAACCCATATCTATTTCAATGTATTCTTTATTTGGAATAATGTAATCAGTTATCCGTTTAATTTAAAGCTAGCCGATATCTGAAATTTGTGTTAACAAAATGATATTTCTGGCTATTACAAGTTTAATCTGGATATCTTTGTAATATATGTTTAATATCCATATTAAAATAATATCCTGTAATAAAGTTGTAGAAATATATCTAGGAAAATGCTTATTGTTATTTGCTAAAATGGTTATGAAATTTAACTTAATTCTTAGCCATTTATCACATGCTACACTTATATAAATGCTAAATTGTGTATTTATATGCAAATATCTTACTATATAAAATAGGTTTTCCTTCATTTTTGGTGATGCCACCTAAGATATTAGATTTCTGTAATTGTGATACGTGTCTAATTATTTCGTTTAGTCGTTTTTTCTTTGGATTCTATTTGGATATTCATGTTAAATTAATTAGACCTTAATATTTTTCATAATAGGTTTACCCCAACATCTACCATCTTCGTCAACTCTCAAACCCTGTTGAATCTGAAATCGGTATACCTAAGTTGGTAGTACGATTTCGATGGTAGGTTATTAGAGAAGTGAGTTTGAGAACATATCGAAGATGTTTATTGAGTAAAGTCGAATGTTTGATGAAGAACAAAGCAAGAACAAGTTGTATGATAAACCCTAGTTTTAGTCTGCTCTAATTGTATATGTGTGAACGTCCCCTTGACTTCAATCCTCCTTTATATATACACCAACTTGATGCCTAAAATTGGTTTTGTATGTTATGGACTGATTTTGATCCTACTCTTAGATCGAGATCTCGTCTAAATAGACTTATGTCAGGTAAATGTAATATATCCTCAACAAAACCTTACTCCCACAGCCTCTACGAAATCTCCAACATAACGCCTGTCTTCGACATTAAAATCATGTTATTAATCTCCCTCATTAATTTCTTCAAGCCACCTCTCCCACTACGTAGCATTTAATTTCGCCTACCATCACCTTCTTTAAATTTCAGTGAAATCAATCCTATAAATAGTGACGATGAATTCTTCAAATCTCACTATCTCACACAATTCCTTCAAATTTCTTTCTTGCAAAAAAGCGTACAAAAATGGCTACTTCCCACCACTTGCCATCCGATATGAAGATCGTTCTCTATAGACGGTGGTCATGCGCCTCCTTTCTTTCTAGGAAGCACAAAATATAAAGAAAAGAGGGGAACTAACAGGGGTTGAGATGCTTTTAATTGTTGAAAAGGTTGGCCTCCTCATCTTCCTTAGCATTTTCCGTTTTTGAATTACGGTCACTGATCCGTCCTTAGCTTACAAATTATCAGGTGGAAAAAACTAAGAATTATAAAAAGTCACATGTTCTAAAGCTAAGTTTTTAAGCTCTTTGACTAATTTATGGTGTTGTTTGAAAAATAGGTCCGATAAACCAGCGCCTGAATTGCACTGTGAACTATATTCTACGGCGGACAAGTAATTGTATTCAGTGACTTCTCTTCTGAGAAAGCCAAATCAGAGGTAATAACAATCAATATCTATATATAATTTAGAAATTCTATTTTATGCCAGTCGTGTAAAACACAATGACGAGTTTGGCCTTTTAAGTTAATTTTAATGGAATACAATATAGAGATTTTTTTGACCTTTTGTTGGAATTGTGAGAAAGTTAAGGAGAAAACTTATTTAACCAAGTTGTGTAATCTCTTTTTTTTATTATTTTTTTAGCATATATCTTCATTGTGTTCACGGTAACCCACAAAACAAGAAAGAGAGAAATAACATTTTTACAGAACAAGCAATCTCCCCTTTCGATCTCTTTTACAGTACTAAGCCACAAAAAAAACTCACATTGTTAATAAACCAGGTAATGGTGACCATCCTTATATAATCACTCTTTAACCTCTGTCGTAATATATTTTTCCAAGAGTTATTATGTTGTCTTTTACGTGAATTTTTTTACAAGAAGTTGTTCTCTCTCCATCTTATGAGCTTCCTGCTGTTTGAGCCTTTGAGGTATACATTATCACATTGCAGGTTAAGCCCAAAGTTGAAGCTGAATCATCGGTTTGCAATGTCTGGTTTTAATAAAAAATTGTTGTAATAGGAGAATGGTTAGACTGTAGTCCTAAACACAAGTAGATATCGAAATCAGAACTAGATAGAGAGATATCTTTGAAGAAGACATTAAGATTAAAGCTTTTCTCCAAACCAGCGTTTAAGAGTGATTGAGTTATTCACGAGGTGGTCTTAGTGAAAGGACTGCTGCGAGAGCTGGGTTAAAACCGAGTACAAACACTGAGAATATTCTTCGGTCTCTATGTTCAACAATCTCTTCTCCTGCTCTTAGCCCTGCAACTCTACTAAAGTCTTCAACATTCCTCTCAAACCCTTTGGTAAATTTTCTTTCAAACGACCTAATCAATTTTTGAACTAGATTCTTCTAACTGAGTTGGCTATACGCAGAACTATACAAATATAGTAAAAAGGGTGTGGGTGTGGCAACTTTGCATCGCCACTTGATTTCGACCAATAACATGTAACCCAAACATTTTATAAATTGCAAACTGAATTTATCATTCAGTATTATTTCTGTTTAGTATTGTAATTTATGTTTTAATTAGGCTGATCCTATAACCCGTTCATTACTTAACAACAGCTCCCATATAAATAAAGGACACATCCATTTATAAGAATCTATATATAATAACAAACATGTAAGATCAAAATACATACGAAATTATTTGAATTTCTTTGACGAATACTCATGCTGGATTAAAATTTAGGAACTAAAGGGGACTTACTGTATTAGGGATTTGATAAAATTTTGAGGGTTTCTTCATCTAGATTAATCTCATTGTTTGAATTGGACTATGCACCTAGTTCATGATCTCAAGGATATTTAATGCATCTAAAGTCATTGTTTTAATTCCTGAAACGATTCTAGATGAATAAATATTTATAACCAACACAAGTTGTTGTTAGGGAATTTGTGAACAAATCAAACTTGTTAGATTGCATGTTTAGGATTCTAAATACATTGAAAGTTAATCTTTAGATTTCTATAACATAGGGTTTAGTTCTAAGGAAGTAGACTAAACTATTTGCGTTGATTGAGTTCAAGAACGACTTTAAATCATATTCCTTATCTAATATTCATTTTATAATTGATATTTCTTGAGAATGCATATGACTTTGTGTTTTTATTCATAAGTTAAATTCCGTCTACATTTTGTTTATTACATTTATTGTAATTGAAACGACAAAAACAAACTTTTGCCGTTCTAGCTTGATTCTTCTCTCGTAGATTCATAGTATAACCTTGGTCTCTGAGGAATTTGATTCCTATATACTACCGCGTACTGCCGTACATTTGCGGCTAGTTTTAGTCTTGCGTGTGTTTCAAATGTATGAGCACAAGAAGCTAACATTCCACAAACTTGGTAGTTGTCTCTAACAAAGAACTAGCAAGAATATAAATATATAACAATATAAACAGAAGAAGATATATGGCTGGTCTGGAAGAACAACAAGAAAAAATTGGGAGATAACCAAAACTTCCCTATGGGCAATGACCAGGAAGCAAACAATGCTACCATCAATGCTGGTGGTATTATTCCACCATGCCACCCTGCTCCAGCTCTGAGGCGACCTCAGCCTCGTCCTATTGTGGTTATTGACACTCTACACACTTTTTACCAGAACCGGTCTGCGATCCAGTGTCCTCCAATCAACATGCATGATTATAAGATCAAACCCCAAATCATAGCTTTGGTCAAGCAGCAAATGTTCCATGTTCTTCCGTCTGAGAGTCCTATGGATCATATTGAGAACCTTGAGGAGATATGTAGCAAAAAATGATCTAATGGAGTTTCTGCTAATTATCTTAGATGAAAGTTGTTTGCATTTTCGCTGGGAAGCAAGGCGCTGAGATGATTAAAGTCTATGCTTGTAGGATCAATTTATACTTGGGATCAGTGTATAGCTTTGTTCTGGACAGTTTCTACACCAAATCCAAGACAGCTAACCTGAGAAGTAAGATGACAATCTTTCAGCATAATACTTCTGAACCATTGAATGAAGCATAAGAGAGATTCATAAAGTATCTCAAGGAGTGCCCACATCATCGATACTCAAATGAACACATCTTTAACATCTTTTATGTTGGGGTGAACTGGAATGTCAAGAACTCCCTCAATGCAACCATCAATTGGGATATTATGACAAAGACCCAAGAGGAAGCTTACACATTGATAGAGAATCTAGCTGTCATCTACAACAATCAGTGGAGAGATTATAACATATCAAAGAAAATCAGATGAGTGCAAAGATCGATATGCTTATGCAGAGAGATCAGAGAATTGCCAGCTCAATTGAGAACAATGGAAATGAGCATTTTGTCATTTATTCTCTGATCAGGAGATAGAGGAGCATCATGCTGAACTAAACTATGTGAATGCGCACAATTGTGGACATAATAGAGGGTTCAACTAGAACTACCCACAACAGATGGGAGATCAGGGAAAATCATTCCAAGGTCAATTTCATGACATAAGCAAGGGAAAAAGTTTCAGCAAGGGTATCAGAACAAACAGTTTGGGCAGAGATTGGGAGAGACCCGATTTCAGAATTAGAGCTCTAACTACAATCAAGGAGGATACCAACAGATATAACAGTTCAACTCTTTCCAGCCTAAAAACCCAACACCACTTCAAGCTACTGAAAGCTCAGTTCCAGTTGCTCAAGAATCTAAGCTTGAGTTTATGATGCTACAATTGATGCTCAACCTGCAAAAGACAGCTTATGAGATAAACACAAAGATTAACAACATCAATTTTAAGGTTGACACCATGTACCAAGACATGAATAACAAATGGAAGTTCTTTTCAGCTCATGTTAAGAAGCTTGACACTCAAGTAGCTTATACTTTAGAGGCTATCAAAAGATTCACTAGAGTTCTTCCTGGAAAAGGTGAACACAATCCTAGGAATGAATTTGTGAATGCTATCACTATAAAGAGTGGGAAGGAGCTGCCTTCTAATAAGCAGAAAACTGTGGAGAGTGAAGTGCCGGTTGAGGTACATGCTGAGCAGAAAAATACGGAGAGTGAAGAGCCAGGTGAGGTACATTCTGAGGAAGATATTGTGGAAGTTGTTGTAGATACACCTCATGTAGTTTGAGTGTACACTCCTAAGCTGCCATATCCAGTGAAACAAAAAAAAAATCTCGCAGAGATTTAGAGGCAGCTAAGTGCAAGGAAATGGTGAGTGAGTTGATTGTGAAACTCTCATTTGAAGATGATGTTGAGATGATGCCTGCTTTGAAGTGATATCTCAAGATCATGGTGACTAACAAGGTCTCACCTAAGGAAAGTGTTATGTCTATCTCTAAGAGATGCAACACACTGTTTCAAAACAGAGTTCCAGAGAAGATGGAAGATCAATGGAGCTTTGTGTTGTCATGTGAAATTGAAGGTGCTATCTTTACGAGATATCTCAGTGATTTGGGGTCTAGTGTGAACTTGATGCTATACACTGTGTTTAAAAGGCTTGGTTTCACTAACTTTAGACCCACAAGGAGCAAACTGGTTTTCGCAGATCGCTCAATAATACATCATGTTGGAGTTGTCTTAGACATCGATGTAATGATTGGGAACTATAAGATTCCTGCAAACTTTGTAGTGCTGGAAATGGATCAAGATCTTAAGGATCCTCTCATATTGGGGCGTCCTGGCTACAGCAGGAGACATCATCGATGCGAAAAAGAGGCAAGATAGATCTCCATCTGGGGGACATAATCATGAAGTTTGAAGTGGATAAGATGTTAAAAATACCTATACTGGATGGTCATACCTATTCCATTGATCATGCTTCAGAAAATGATGGAGATGAGGAAGTGACTGAGGAGTTGCTGAGAGATGATCCTCTAGAGATTGTTCTTATAGATGAGAGTGAGCATGGGTACTTGAATGAGGATACAATTTGATATTCTTAGATGTTGGATTCTAGTTTACAAATGTGACACATGATTGCTTTTGTGAGCCTTGATGAAGGGAAATCTCCTACACCAAAGCTATTGCATATCATTTCAACCCATGGAGCAAGCTGAGAGATCCAAAGATGGAACTCAAAACACTTCTAGCAGGACTAAGGTACACATTTCTTGGTCCTAAGTCTACTTATCTTGTGATCATCAATGCTGAGTTGAATAATGTTGAAACGGCTTTACTTTTATGTGAATTAAGGAAGTATGATAGAGTAATAGGCTATTCACTAGATGACATTCCTTATATATTACCTTATCTTTGTATGCATATGATACATCTAGAAGATGAATTAATGATTCTACAGAACATCAGAGGAAGTTAGACCCGAATCTAAAAAATATTATAAAAAAAGGAGATGATGAAACTTCTAAAGGCTGGAATAATCTATGTTATTTTATAATAACTGGGTTAGTCATGTGCATGTTGTACCTAAGAAAGGTGAGGTAACATTAGTGAAAAATGATAAGAATGAGCTGATTTCCACTAGAACTGTGACTGGTCATAGAATGTGCATAGACTATAGGAAGTTGAATGTTGCAACTAGGAAATATCATTTTTCTTTGCCATTTATTGATCAGATGCTTGAAAGATTGGCTAACCAGTCATGCTACTGCTTTTTAAATATGGTTATTCAAGTTTTTTTTCAGATACCGATTTATCTAGATGACCAAAAGAAAACCATATTCATATATTTTTATGTCACTTTTGATTATCGCATAATGCCATTCGAGTTGTGCAATGCACCGCCACGTTCCAGATATGTATGATTTCCATTTTCACCGACATGATTGAGGATATAATGGAAGTATTCATGGGAAATTTCTCTATCTATGGATCTTGGTTCTCTATTTGTCTTTCCAATATGTGCATGGTACTTAGGCGGTGTGACGAAAATAATTTGATTTTGAACTGGGAAAAATGTCACTTCATGGCCAGAGATGAGATCTTTCTTGGGCATAAGATATCGAAAAAGGGCATTGAGGTTGATAAGGGTAAGATCGAAGTGATGACGAGTCTTCAGACTACAGCCACCTGATTCAGCCAAAGGGATCATAAGTTTTATGGGTCATGCATGGTTCTACATGAGGTTCATTCAAGATTTCTCCAAGATTGCTAGGCCTTTGACTCGTTTTCTCTGCAAGGATACCAAGCTTTATTTTTACAAAAACTGCTTGGAATCTTTTCACAAAATCAAAGGAGCATTAGTCAGTGCGCCAATTGTCCAACCACCAGACTGAGAGTTTCCTTTCGAGGTGATGTGTGATGCTAATGATTACACTGTAGGAGCTGTCTTGGGATAGCGAAAATAAAAGAAGCTTACTATGCTAGCATGACACTTGATGATGCACAATGCAACTATGCCACTACTGAAAAAGAACTTCTGGCCATTGGGTCTAAGGTCATATTTCACATTGACCATCTTGGACTGAGATATCTTCTCTCAAAGAAGAATGCAAAATCGAGGTTATTGCGATGGATTCTCTTGCTGCAGGAGTTTGAGCTTGTGATTAAAGACAAGAATTAGATTGAAAATAGAGTTGCAGACCATCTGTCTAGACTGAGAGTGGAAGAAGAGTTATCTTTGGCTGATACTCTTCCTATGAGGACTGTTTATGCAGTGGGCATCAAGTACAATGATGGGTATGTGCCAGTCAAAGATGAAAGCGTTCCAAAGGTGCCTTGGTTTACAAAAATCGCCAACTACCTAGCTGCAGATATAGAGCCTCTCAAGTTTAATGGGACTAACAATAAAGAGTTCTTAAAAGACATCAAACGCTACTTCTGGGATGAGCCATTGTTGTATAAGCATTGTGCTAACAATGTTTTCAAAAAGTGTGTGTCACTGAGGAATATATTCCAAGTATATTTTTTCATTGCCATGGATCCAACTACGCTGGACACTTTTCTGCGAGCAAGTCTATTTCAAAGATTCGTTAGGCTGTTTTTTGGTGGCCTAGAATGTTTGTAGGGGTCAAAATCGGTCATGACGGAATTAATGTATGAAAGTTCCCGAAAAACGCTTCTTCTCTAAAAAAGAAGCAAAAGCACGGGAACTAAAACTTGGTATAACTCAGAAAAAGAATTAAGCAACGAGTTCTTAGGAAAGATTGTTCAATCTCTTAGCAAATAACTTCGGAAAGAACGAAGAAACGGGAAAAGGCCATTCCATTACTTCCCCACCGTCCAAGTTGCCAGCAGGCGACTGAGACTTTCCCAATCAAGGTCGCCAGCAATCAACCAGAATGGGAACGTCCAGGTCGCCAAAAGGCGACCAGGACTCAACCCTCCAGGTCGCCATCAAATGACTAGGACCCAACCAGTCCAGGTTGCCAGCAGGCGACCACTGTCCGTCCAGGTTGCCAGTAGGCAACCACGGCACGTCCCGTCCAAGTCATCAGCAGGCGACCATGGCAAAGTCCATCCAGGTCGCCAGCAGGCGACCATGACACAGTCCACCCATGTCTCCAGCATGTGACCACGACACGTCCCGTCCAGGTCGCCAGCAGGCGACCACGGCACAGTCCGCCAAGGTCGCCAGCAGGATACCTCACCTCCTCGACATCATGCACTCTCTTCTCACCCTCGTAGCTCTCTCCTTTGAGTCTTCCCAAACCGTCTCTCGTTTCGTATCGATTTGAGTTACCATTGAAACTTTACAATAAAAATAACAAAGGCATGTTTTCTCGTATGGATTCAAATCAATCGTATAAAACGATAACATTTAGCTTGACACCATTGTTATCTCGACTATATATTTTCATCATCCCATAGGACCAACATCGTACTGAAGGTGATTTCTCCAAAAGAAATCGTAAAAGCTTAAGTCAAAAATAGCCCGAAAAGGTCTAAAATGTGTCAAAGCCCACTTTGGATTTTAGACGAGAATGAGCCTAAAACTACTATGACTGTCTATCTAATATTCGCAGAAGAAGATAAATATCAAGTTTCAAGGATAATCATGAAGATCGAGAGAAAATGGAATATTTCCGCGAAGAGATAAACTCGAATCAAGGGCAGAAAAGGAAAATGGCCGACCTTGAAGGCATATATATGGGGAGCCAAGGCAAGGAGCACATGGACGATTCTCTTGGGAATCTTAGACTCTCTGCACTTAGAAACTCTAGGCATTATTTCCTACATGTATGTTTCTATGACTGGCACTTGATTACTAGACGAACTCGCACAAGCAGTTCGATCTCTTGTTCCACTCTTTCAACTGAACTATGTTCAGCTTGATCCTCGAAAGGGTTACGTAGGCAGCCTTTCATTTGGTTAAGTCTGAAATCAATCAAAACCTTTTTTGTATCTTTTTCGTCTTTTGTTATCGAGTTGCGACTTAACTAGGTTTAAGGTTTTAGGTGGCTTGAACTAGATAACTCGCTGACAGCTCTTGCAGCCGAAGATTATAATATTTTGTAACGATCGCAACGCTCTTACGTGAATTCGAAATAAGATCTACTTTTTATAAATTTGTTTTGTTGTCTTTCTATATTTTCTGCATTTATTTGGTCACTTGTCATTGGCTCTAGCAGAGAATCCGGACCTCAAGAAAAGTTAGGGTTTCTTAACATTCCTCTGTTTATCAAAATCGACAGTGCTAATTTTGGTTCCCACAATTTGGTGCTAGAAGGAGGGGGCAGAATACTATAACTCACTGCTGTAAAAAGCTTGATCAAAACAATGTCTGAAAATATGACAGACAAACTCGCAGCTCGCAAAAATGCTGGTAAAACAACTCCAGCAGCAACTGCTCTTATGGCCAACGCTTACGTAAACACCGTAGTGTTCGGAGAAATAAGAAACCTAGTCGCGACTTCGCCTCGAGAAAAAGCCGAAATGAGCTCGCTATTTCTCTGTTTAAACAGAAAGGACAACAAATCGGGTACGCAAATCACCGTTGTAATTCTTCCAAATAACTTATGTAAAAGTCTTCTGAGAAATAAAACTCGCTTCCACCTCTTGAAGTCGCGGTCAAAATCTAGAGTACTCGCGGAAATATAAGAACAGAAAATTGAGTTGCCAATTTCCCACTGTTGTATTTCTTCCAAATAATTTTTGAAGAATTGAAGTTGATTTCTATTGAATCACTCGAAACTTAAAACAGTTGACGAAGACTAAACTAAGCAAATCGGGGGATTGTATCCCTCACTGCTAAAACGTTTTTTGAAACCTAAGATTTCGTTAAATTTCAAGCATCGCTTCTACAGTAACATAATCAGTGAATTCTCTATGACTGTCACCTAAGCTTACTTCACAAAAACTACTCAAAACTCATTAATATCAGTCCTACAGAAACGAGAAAATTTCTTATTAAGTTTAGTTGTGATAATTAAGGTCATCACAGCCAGATTTTTTGATAATAAAACCCATAAACTAAATTTGCAGAACAGCCGCAAAACATGAATTTTTCGAAAAGCGGCTCTCGTACAGCCAAACTCAAAAACATGTTTATAGAACAACTTTCATAAAATTAAGCTCTACAACATTTTACGAAACTATTTTCATAAAACTAAACTCATAACATTTTGCGGAATAACTTTCATAAAATTATGCTCGACAACATTTTACGAAAAAACTTTCGTAAATTTAAACTCGACAATATTTTACGGAACATCGTTTGTAAAATTAAACATGTAGTATTTTATGATACAACTTTCGTACAATAAATTTGACAACATTTACGAAACGAGTCTTGTATATAAATCTCAAAATGATTTGACAACCTTCGGAAAATCAAACAAAGATCGTACAAAAAGACTCTTGGAAAAGTAAAGAGATGGACCGAGACCTGAGAAGTGAACTTCGCCCATCGGTCTCTATCCATGGTCTCACTGTCGTCTCTCTCCAACCTCATCGCCTATGATCTCTCACCAAAGCCTCATCGCCCTATGAGTCTTCCTGACCAGCCTTGGCATCTCCTGGTCACCCTTGGCTATTCATAAATGCCAAAATATTTTCGACGAGGTACTTATTCGTTTTCGTAAAACCATTGATACAAAGGCTGAAACCCAGATTGAAAAAATATGGATCACCGAACCAAAAACGCAAGACATGCTTCAGCCTAAACGCAGCCAGGAAAGTAGAGAAATCCAGGAAGAATCGACATTCTTACTATTCGTAAGGGGTGGACAGAAACAAGAAGAGGAAGGGGAAATGAGCAAGAAAAACGGTGAAGAGGCAAACCTGAATCTTCGAAAAAACTAAGGTATGTCCGATTTTGAAATTTTTGAAATCAGACTTGGAATTTTCATAGGAAGGTATTAAGAAATAAAAACGCTTTGGAGATTGTCGTAAAGTTTAGGGAACTTAGAATATAGGTGGATAGTCTAGCGAACTAAGTTTTAGGCGATTTTCCCTATCTTGATCTATTGTTACGTAACTGTTCATGCAGATCTTGCAAACCGATCTAAACTCTCGCAAAACCAAGAAACGATCGGCACACATACTCATCTTGCTTCCTAAAGAAAGAAAGAACTAGAGACGCGAACATAGTCTTAAAACCAACTCGTTCCTAGCAATTTTCTTAAAACTGACATATTCCAGTCGCCAACCTGAAAACCACCAAATCACAGTCCCAGCGTCGTCTTTAAACTGAACCATATTGTCGATCATCCCAATCATTGAAAGAAAAATGTATACAATCCTTCAAAATATCGTTCAGCCGTTTTCTTTCGTTAAAAAAATGGTGGGAGTAGGTACGTATACTATACTCGTATACTCCCATACTTCAAAAACTTTTTGCCTCGGCATCAAGAAAAGGTTTTCAACAAAGCAAACTCTCGCAGCAATAGACAGAAAAACACTTAGAAAATGTGATGCCAAAATCGTCCCAAAAGCAATTGACAATCTAAGATTCGTCTAAACGATAACAACATATCTAAACCGTCACGAACATAATCTCGAGGACTATATACAGAATCTCTTGTCGCAATCATGCGTTTAAACCTTTTCGACTTAATAAAACAAGTTTTGTACAAATGTAAAAATTATACGAGAAACCTTCATAATCAAAACATTGCTCTCAGTTTCCGTTGAACCAAGTGATTCATGGAAAAACATCAAAAAATATTTGCAACAAAGCAAAATTGAGAACATAGGTAGCAGCGAGCACAACAAAGGGAACACTTTCTCCCTGTTTGTTGACTAGATCTACCGATGGTTGACCGATTCGTTCCACCCAAGAAACCTACGAAAACATTGCATGACTAGATCATAACGAAATAACCTTCGGTAAAACTCTATGAAAGACACCAATCAACTTTCACCAAAGGATCAAAATCAAAGTGGGAACGTTTCTCGAAAGTCTGCGGAAACATCGCTACTTTGACATCTCCATACAACGCGCCAATCACCCATTACTTTCATATAAATAAAAAAATTATACGAAACAGTCTGCGAGAAAACAATATCGGTATCATGCAAAATGACTTTGCTACATAAAAACGCAAATGAGGAAAACCTAATCCTCGCTCGCAAACTTCACAAGTAATCTGCGAGAAACACTCTCCATTTATTCCTATGAGAAGTCCTTGTTGTCCTGAAGGGGATTAACAACTCCCCTCATGCCGAAAAGGTTTTAAATCATTTATTTTTCATTTGTAGAGACTATACATAGACCTGATAAGACTCTCAAATTGTATGTATGTATGTTTTTTTTTTTTTTTCTGAAAAAGTTTAAGGAGAATGTTTGATTTGTATTATGAAGCTTATGGCAGATAGTTTAGAATTTGGGAAAATTGGAAAAAATAGACACTTTCAATTTTGATTTGTCTCAATAAGATTTTTAAGTGATTTTTTAGGAAACTAAGATTTTGATTCTTTTTAATACCATAATACCCTTATAATACCCTTTTTATACGAAATTAATTTAAATTACAAAATAATCTATTAATATAAATTAATAATTAAAAAATGGATACTTCAAAAACGAAAAAACGAAACTCATAAAAAACGAAAAAATGAAACTCTAAACAAACCCTAAACAAACCTTAAACCCCAAATAAACCCAAACTGTAAACAAACCCTATACCCCAAATAAACCTCAAATTCTAAACAAGCCCTAAACAAATCCTAAACCCCAAATAAACCCAAATTCTAAACAAACCCTAAACCCCAAATAAACTCAAACTCTAAACAAACCCTAAATCCCAAATAAACCCAAACTCTAAACAAACCTTAAAACCCCAAATAAACTCCAAACTCTAAACAAGCCCTAAACAAACCCTAAACTCCAAATAAACCTAAATTCTAAACAAACCCTAAACCCCAAATAAATCCAAACTCTAAACAAACCCTAAACCCCAAATAAACCTCAAACTCTAAACAAGCCCTAAACAAACCCTAAATCCCAGTTTCTAAACAAGCCCTAAACAAACTCTAAACCCCAAATAAACCCAAATTCTAAACAAACCCCAAACCCCAAATAAACCCAAACTCTAAACAAATCCTAAGCCTCAAATAAACTCAAACTCTAAAGTGATATTGGATTAATGCATTATGCATAGATAGTTCTCTAAAGTACTAACGAAGAGAAAATATTGTGGGAGGAGGAGAAAATATTCTTTCAAATATTTAGGGTAGATTTAGTTTAGATTTAGGAAACATCTCTAACCGAATATGGAAGTTTCCATATTTTTCGGATTTCCCAAGAATATGTAATCTACCTTACGTACAATAAAGTAGAGTAAGTATGATACAAATTGTACCATAAGCGTCACATGAGGTAAAAGGCAGAACATGTTACGACACAAACTCTAGTTAAGGTAGATTAGTGAGTTGGGGCTATAAATCATTATCAAACTGTAGGTAGACCTAAGACATCTTTTTTGATTATAACGTAATGAATTATATCATAGTTAGAATACGCAATAAATGTTAGTTTACGTTTTATATCTTAGATATACCTATGTACAAATTTTAGTATCTCATTTCTAAACTAAGTAGATTACCAGAATGCGTACTCTAACCATAGTTAGAATATAAAATAAAAATTTATTCCACTTTTTTTATAAAAAAAATTAAACATATATATTAGCATACTTATGTTTCCAATAGTTTTCATATTTTTTTAATATTTATAGAATTCAGTTTACTATTTTTTCATAGAATAAAGGTAAAACTTGTCTAAAATTGCCAAAAATATGAGAAGTCCTATAAGGACAAATAAAAATTGGAAATGTCTCTTTTTCCAATTTTCCCTTAGAATTTTATATATATTATAGACATTTCTAGAATGTTTTCATTTCAATTTTTTTTTCAAAATGTTTCAATGTTTCCATACGTTTCATTTCCATCCGTTTCTGATTCAATGCAACCTTGGTTTCTATTTTGTTTTCTCTCGTACTTTTTTTTTTTTTTGCTGGTCTCAAAAGAAGTGAAAAAATCAGACATCGCCGTGTAGATTCATCTTCTAAAGCATGATATCAAAGGCATGTTAGTCAACGTAAAAATTTATTAAACATGGATTTTTTCTTGTTTCAGTTGATTTCTCTATGTTGTGATTCAGTGCACACATTTCTCTGAATGTTACGAATTAGAATTCGGTGAATGTGAACAGCAAGAAATGTTGTTTCTCCTAAACAGCTGTCAACATTTATGTGACGACCTTGATCCAGCGACATGTGATTTCTATTTAAAATTTAAGCCAAGCCTCTTTTTTAGGGTTCTACCGAAATTTCGATGAATCTTCCATTATGGACCTCCATAATATTATTTTAGAAAATTTTCTATTTCAAAAACCAAAAATATTTTTTTAAAAGTTCTATTTTTACAGAGTTTTCAATTTTGGAAACTTTATTTCCAAAAACTCAAAATATAAAATTAAAATTATCAGTCTGTTTCGTTGTTCATTTTCAACTAGTAATAAATGTGAGAATAGTTCTGTAAAATCACACAGTTAGTTTAGTATTTCTATTACGAGTACTTTAGTATCAAAATATGTTCTTTATCATTGTATTGACTTGGATTCTTGAGTGTTTTATTTTTATTTAAGCCAGGATATATATATATATATATGCATGAGATTGCGAAGATACAAAACAGACTTATTTATTACTAACACATGTTGTGTGAAGATTGTGGGACAGCATATATATATATATATATATTTACATTTTGGCATTTGTTGTTTCGAAGATTAATAGTTTCATCATCAAAATTTTATTTTATTTTTTCAATTTTTTCAAATTATTCTTTTAAGATATTTTTATCCTCTCCTCAAATTTTGACCTTGAGACGTCATTTTTTATGTATTTCGTTTAACTTTTTCAGTGATCAGTGCTTCTCCCAGGAATGGTTGTTATGTTTTAGAATAAAGTTATTTCTCACCTTCTTCTCTTGTGAGATTATCTGGTATTTGTTGTAGATTGGGTTCTAAGTTCCAAATTATGCGGTTGTTTCTAATGCATTGTAGGATGTTCTGGTCAATATGGGTTGCTCCTCTTCTTCCTTAGATTTTGGATGATGTTAGGGACTACATCTCCTTGGGTTGGGTCAGAGTTTAGTCATCTTTGATGTTGCTTTCCTTGTCATTGGCTTGCCTTCGATAGTCCCTGCTCGTCTTGGTTTATAAGATCTGGTTTTTGGTAATCTGACTTCTATACTCTCTTTCATACCTCGAGGACAGCTCCACGATTTTCTGAGTTCGTTTTGTCTCCCCTTCCCTTTTTATTCTCTCATCTCGTTTAAGCTTTTATCGTTGCTCGCATCTCTGGTGGATCTTCCTTTCGCCATGTTTGTAACTCTAAGTTTGGATAGTGTTTTCTTTAGTGTATGCTTTGTAGGCTTGGAAGGTAGTTTCTGGTCTTTAAGCTTGAGCTCTGGTTTCTCGATGGTTGGCTTCCATTCTCCCTTCCTCATGTTGTTTCTCTTCTTCCCTTGCTTCCTTTGATGTAGGTGTAGTTAGTCTTTTGGAGCTTTGGTCCCTTGTACCCAAAGCTTTATGGTTCTTCACTGACATGGGCGCCTTGTATGTACTTGTTTAGTGTGTGAAGTGCTTCTTAACTCTTAGATGGTGATTGTGCTTTTGGTGCTTTAGGTATGTGTCTTTCTTCTTCGCGGTAACTATGGCATTTCGGTGATTATTCTTCTTCTTTCCCGCTTTCTTGGTTATTTGTGTTGGTGCTTGATCTTGCTCTTTTGTGTTCGGCGGATTGATATGTCTTTTCTCTTCTTGTTATTTGTTAAATTATCCTAAATTTATGAGTTTTGCATTTATGATAAATTTATGAATTTTTGTATTATTCAAATTTTATTGATAATTTTTTAATTTAACAAAACTATGTAATTTTTAGGGGAAATAGAAGAGGACATGTGACAACAAACCCCATACCACTTGTCAGAAGAAGTGAAAAGTTTGACTTTATATATATATATATATATATATATAAGAAAAATGTGGGATGCAGAGACTACCAATGTACTATCAAAGCCTTGTTTATTTTGTGCATGTGGTGCATTGGGCGCCTTGTTTGTTGATGTTAGAGCTAGACTCTTATTTACTGAGTGCTATAACTAAGTTAGTTGTTTGCGTGTTTTGCATCTCATACTTCATTGAGTGACTTCTATATTACTCATCATTTCTTCTCTTTTTAGGTGAGAAGATGAATAGTTGGATATATGGATCGATTTGGTGTTTTGCGATCATCACATGTTTTTCGGTTTTGATTGACTTTTTGATTACTCAATTGAATGCATTTTTATTTCATAATTATCTTATTAAATTTTTTGATCTTTTATTTGGTTTTGTGATTTGATTTAATATGAAAATTGAATATTGGAAGACGAACGGTTAACTGTAAGACGTGAAGTGGATTAATAAAGTTGAGAATCCAACACGTTGAGTAAATTGAGATAGATGTTAGTGTAAATGACACACTATTCTTGAGAAAAGATGCGATTAATGTAACAATTTGG
Organism: Sinapis alba; assembly: GCA_012274485.2. Lineage (NCBI taxonomy): Eukaryota > Viridiplantae > Streptophyta > Magnoliopsida > Brassicales > Brassicaceae > Sinapis > Sinapis alba. The sequence goes on along the minus strand of MU105648.1, from coordinate 71,802 downwards.
TATCAAAACTGGTCGTCTTCCTGGTTCTGACCGAGAGACGTTTACGAAATTCAGTTTTTGCGGATTTTTTGAGAATTGGAGATTCTCTTTAAAATTAAAAAGAGGCACCCTTTTTCATTATTGTTTGATTAATTGTTAGTATCTATGACTCAATTCCTTTTTTGCATGAGAAGATCAATTCATATTCTATTAATTAGTAGTGTTCTCTTCTAATATTGTTGTTATATATCGCTTTAAAGGAGAGTTCAAGAAGAAGTTTGGAAAATAATTTTCATGTTGCTTTCCTTGTCTATTGTCTAAGTTCCTATTTTTTTCTAGGGAAAATTGGAAAAAAAAGACACTTTGAACTTTTGTTTGTCACAATAGGACTTTTGATATTTTTGATCATTTTAGGACATGTTGTACCTTGTGTTATGAAAAAAATAGTAAACTAAAATATAAAAATATAGAAAATTATGAAATTTATTGGAAACTTAACTATGACTATTTATATGTCTTAATTTTTTTAAAAAAAAAATAGAATAATATTTTATTTAATTTTATAGCTAGGGTTAGAATATTAATTATGGCTATCTAACTAATCTAGAACTTGTATACTAAATATTACACGTTGTTATACCCTTCGTATATAACGAAAACAAAACTTTCTTGTGTATTCTATGTAGCCTAGAATTCGTTCGACTATATTCTAGCTTGATATGGTTAGTCTACCTAAAGCTATATTATGTCGTATATCTACCACTCAATGGTATACCTTTTCTGGTTTTTATGTCATAACTTGTTCTGCCTTTTACCTTATGTGACGCTGAGGGAAGAATAGGTTTTCCACTTACTCTACTGTGATCTATCCAACGTATGATACATATTATAACTAAATCCGAAAATATGGAAACTTCCATATTGCGGTTGATATCTTTCCTAAACCTAAACTAAATCTAAACTAAATCTTTCATAGTATCTTTTCTCTCCCACCTTTTTCTCCTCCCATGATCTTCCTCTCTTTCATCGTTTGTGACCTTCTCTTCTTCATCGACATCTCTTCTCTCTAACTATACAGCATGGTTCTAATTTATGTTAAATCTGGCGTGTGGAGGTCCAGTTGTAGTAACGAATGGAGTTTCATGGTAGACAAAGAAAGGTGTGGTCGAGGGGTAACATTAGAAACTACTATTCCATTGGAGAAGCTCAAGATCATGGTGTGTGAGGATTATGGGGTGGACCATAATGTTGTTACTGCCGAGTTCAGTTATGAGATGGTGAATCAAAGAGGAAATCCCCCCATTATTGTCAGCAATGATCGACAAGTATCTAATTTTGTCGGCTACGCGAAGAAGGATCCATCTACAATCTTGTGTGTCACGTTCTCTGGTACTGGTGTAAATCAAAAGGAACGAGTCAATATAGATTTGAATAAGGAGCCGTGTGATTCAAGTAATGTTGAGGATGAATAAATGCCTGAAATAAATCGAGTACACTATGTCAAACCGTCAAAGGAGTCTTGTGATAAAAAGAAGGATCATGTCGATGAGGATGGATTATGTGATGCTGGTTTAAGGAGTGAAAACAATGGAGATAGTGATAAGGATGTCCGATCTTTGACAGCAGATTTTGTGAAGAAGGATCAAATTTTTAGAAGTAAAGGTGTTTTGAAGGCAACAATGGAAATTTGGGCGATGAAGAATAACTTTGATTACATTGTTCTCAAATCCACGAGAAAATGGTGGTACATTCGATGTAAGGATACATTGTGCAACTGGACTGTGCGTGCAGAATGTCTTGATGGATCTACATATTTCATGATCAACAAGTGTGAGGCAAGACATTCATGTGCTCCTTCGAATAGAAGCAAATTCGGAAAAACAGCATCAGCAAGAACTATTGGGAGTCTGATACAACATCGATTTGACGATGCCAACGATGGGCCAAAAGCAAAAGAAATCATTCAATTTATGAGATTGGAGCATAGTTGTGAGATTACCTATTGGCATGCTTGGGAAGCTCGTGAATTCGCAATTGCAGCTGCTAGAGGTATACTTGATCACAGTTATGCTAAAATACCAAAATATTTGCATATGGTTAAAGAAGCCAATCCTGGTACGCATACTCACTATGAAACTTCTAAGGATGGGAGATTCATGTATTTATTCATGGCATTTGGGCAATCAATTAGAAGATTTTACAATGCAATGCGTAAGGTGATTGTTGTTGATGGAACTTTTCTGAAAAATAAATACAAAGGAATTCTACTTGTTGCTACTGCTGTAGATGGTAACTCCAATTTGTATCCTATTGCATTTGGAATTGTTGATTCAGAGAATGATGATTCATGGCAGTGGTTATTTAGACAGTTGAAAGTGGTTATTGCTGATAGTAAAGACTTAGCTTTTGTGTCAGATAGAAATGCGTCAATTGCTAAAGCCATTGGGACTGTCTACCGTCAATCAGCACATGGAATTTGTATTCACCATTTGTTGACTAATGTGGTTACATTGGTCAAGACAAAGGGGTTGACTGCCTTGGTCGAAAAGGTTTCGCGGGCATATAGGTACACTGAATTTCAGGAACGTTTCACCGAAATTGTTGATATGAGTCCTGCGCTTGGAAGATATCTACAAGAGGCTGATGTGCGAAAATTGGCTCGTTCTCTCTTCCCTGGATCAAGGTATGACATAAGAACCACAAACGCTGCAGAGTCTATAAATTCTGTCCTGAGAACACCTAGAGAATATCCAGTTATTCCTTTGCTAGATAGTATAAGAGAAATGTTGACTCGTTGGTTCTATGAGCGTCACATGTTAAGTTCGAAGCATATTGATCCTCTAACCGTTAAGGTGGAGAAAAAGATTGATAGGAGAATTGTGAAGGCAAAAGGATTTCAGGTTTACAAGATTGACAACTTCAGATCGCTTGTTAAAGGAGACAAATATGATTGTCATGTTGATTTGGAAAGAAGAACATGCACATGTGGGAAGTATGACTTAGGAAAAATACCTTGCAGACATGCCATTCCTGCAATTTATTCACGAGGTATGGAAGTATAAACACATGAACTTAGAAGCTATCTTCGGTATTTTCAGCATGTGAACATTAATCGATCTTATCTTTTTTTCACACAGGTATGGAAGTACACGGCTTTACAGATGTCATGTACACCACTGCAACGTGGAGAACTGCCTATGCGGAATACATTAATCCAATAGCAGTTCCAGAGTCTGAATGGAATGTCCCAGATGAGGTTAAACTTGCGAAGGTTTTACCACCAGATTCAAGAAAGAGTGCTGGTAGACCCGTTAAGAGAAGATATGAAACAGTAGAAGACAAGATATGAAACAGTAGAAGACAAGATTAAATCTTCTCAAGGATCAAGAAAGAATAAAAAGCACAAGTGCAGCCGTTGTGGTATCAAAGGACATAAGAGAGGAACATGTGATTTACCTATTTAGTATGTTTTGTGTCTCCTCTCTTCTCTGTTTTTTCTTGTTTCTCATGCGATCTTTATTTTTAAGAACATATTTTGACAATTTGGTCTTTGCAACACTCTTGAGACAAATCAATCTTGATTTGTGAAAAAATAGAAGAATTTGCAACATTTTGGTTCTACTCGATGATAATCACCAAGAAACAGAGTCTTACATTTTTTGAAAACAAAAAAAGAACAACAAACAGAGATAACTAATGGCTGTCAGGCATAGGTAAGGTACATGAATACCATCACAAAACAACACACAAGGGAAGCTTTAATGATTCTTAATTCCCTAATGCATTTGATGGTCTTTTCTTGAGACGCAAAAATTGCATCTTTTATCTCTTCAATTCTACTTTCATGGCGTTTCAGCATGGTCTCACAAGCTTGGATTGCATTTTGAGACTGAGAATTGTCAATGAGGAGCACGTCAAACAACTCCTGGAAGTTTTCAATTTCTTCAACAACTGACTTATCAGTCCATTTGAATAAGTGGGTTTTGTCCTTCATCATTAACATCAATAAAACAGTTACTTTAAATCGAAGACAAAATTATATGACTCGATGACTCACCTCAAGAGAACCCATTGGACAACAATGAAATAATCTTCCTGGATTTTTGACAGTTTTTGAAGTGAAAAGAACCGCTGCCTCACCGCAATTGCATGTTGTGGGAATTCCACGATGTTTGGCGACTCGATTGGTTGAATTTGATGAAGAATTGACCGAATACATGATCGAGGCGATCTCCAAACTTTCGCCTCTGTATTTCTCTTCGAAGAGGAAGAATGACGAAGAAAAGGGATTAGGTCAAAAAAATAGAGAAAACAACGTCGTTTCATACCCACATAATGTGTATTATACCTAAGGCAGATCAAAAATTTAAATTAACTAAATAACATTTTGTACTCTCTTTGAATCCTCTATATTAGTGTTATATCTTTGAATCCTCTATATGGTTCGAATGTTTTATGACATTTAAGGTTGAGGGTGTGTTTAGGGTTTAGGGTTTCTTTGATGAGGTCCACTTTAGGCCGGTTTGACTGATTTTGGTTGAGATGTATAGGATTGAGACCGGTTCTGTAAATTCTGATTGTGTAGTTCTCTTATTTAGGAATTATAGTGAGTTTTCATGAATTTTAATCAATTTTTAGGAATGTATTTGATGAGGTTCACTTTAGGCCGGTTTGACTGATTTAGGTTGAGATGTATAGGATTGAGACCGGTTCTGTAAATTCTGATTGTATAGTTCTCTTAGTTAGGAATTATAGTGAGTTTTCATGAATTTTAATCAATTTTTAGGAATTGATTTGATGAGGTTCACTTTAGGCCGGTTTGACTGATTTTGGTTGAGATGTATAGGATTGAGACCGGTTCTGTAAATTCTGATTGTATAGTTCTCTTAGTTAGGAATTATAGTGAGTTTTCATGAATTTTAATCAATTTTTAGGAATTGATTTCATGATGTCAAGTTTTGGTCGGTTTATTAAGTTTATAGAAGACTCGTTTAGGGTATAACTTCTAAGTAAATTCTGATTGTGTAGTTCTCTTAGTTAGAAATTATAGTGAGTTTTCATGAATTTTAATCAATTTTTAGGAATTGATTTCATGATGTCAAGTTTTGGTCGGTTTGTTAAGTTTATAGAAGACTCGTTTAGGGTATAACTTCTAAGTAAATTCTAATTGTGTAGTTCTCTTAGTTAAGAATTATAGTGAGTTTTCATGAATTTTAATCAATTTTTAGGAATTGATTTCATGATGTCAAGTTTTGGTCGGTTTGTTAAGTTTATAGAAGACTCGTTTAGGGTATAACTTCTAAGTAAATTCTGATTGTGTAGTTCTCTTAGTTAGGAATTATATTGAGTTTTCATGAATTTTAATCAATTTTTAGGAATTGATTTCATGATGTCAAGTTTTGGTCGGTTTGTTAAGTTTATAGAAGACTCGTTTATAGAAGTTTTGAGGTTTAAGGTTTAGGGTTTGCTTAGGGTTTATTTCGGGTTTCGAGTGTAAGATTTAGGGTTCTATTATGAATTATGGTTGTATTCTTTGGTTTTGGTTCTAATGTTTTCTGATTTTATATCACATAATCGTAGCACAAAGTTAAATCCAAGCAAAACATAAGATAGAAAAATAGAAGGGATTGTCACATATTTCCTAATCATATTCCTAGAAAAACCAAAACACTAATTAAACACATAATCAATCTTCTTCGAGGTCAAAGACCTCAGACCTCTCCCATGGTGAAGGCACATATTGTGTCATAACCTGAGCTAAAATAGGATCGTGTGCAGCCTCCCATAATTCTACAGCAATCTTCTGCCTGCAATCTTGGATGATTTCGTCATCCACTAAACTAAGGTCGAGACCAAGCACGTGGCATTCCAAATGTTTGAGTGCGTATGCCCCACAATCACAACAAGACTTGTTCAATCTCGCTTTCATAGGTACCTCTATGACAGAATATGGTGCCAGGAGTAGCTGCTTCTTGTTTTCAGGTGGCCCAACAGCTTTCACTATCCTCGGAATCAACGCAGCGAACTTCTCAACGTATTGCCTATTCTTTCCCCGACCGCAATCAAAGACTTCCACTTTTTTTTCAATGATGTTGACGCAGACACCAATCCAATGATTACCTACATTGAACATTACTAAATTTGTAAACAATAAAATGCAAACTGAGACGTGTAGAGGAATCAATGCCTACCATTTACAAACAGAGGAAAGTAGAGACGATCAACATCAACACCCCATACTTTATCAGTCCGCCCATGAGATGGAAGCGCTCCTCTCCCGTAACCAAGAAGAAAATCAGGTAATCCGTAGCCTTTTTTTGTTAACCGCAAACCTGTTGTATGCAGTGTCCATCTGGAGGCAGAACATAGCGTTCATAAAAGCAACACGGTTTGGGGTCCAACGCTTCAAAGTTGTGTTCGCTCGCCATATATACATAAAAGCATCCATTTCCTGAATATTCAAGAGGAAAAAGAAATCAATGATGCATCACAGATGTGTTACAAAAACATATAACCACAAAGAAACTAGTATAAGAAATCATTACCTCATTTCCAAGCCATTTTCCAGCACATACTATCCTTGAAGCTACAGCTAAATTGAAGCATATAGGACCAATCTGCAATGGTATTGGGTTCATAGACCATTCCGTGAATCTATTCAATGATTCTTCGGAGAAATAATACAATGACGACATCGGAGAACCATCTTGCGCCATTGGTGAATCACTAAGCTCAAGTTTTTTGCATTTTCCTTTACACCATCTCTCCCAATCTGCCGACGGTGTAGCTGAAGTTTCTTGCATTGGTTCAATTTTTGGCAATTTTCGGACAGTAGTCATTGGAGTCCACCAATCACGTGGTTCGTCGTCCGTATTGAACTGCGATGGATCAAAGCCGGGCACGTACGAGGCCTGAGAAAGCCCTTCTAGGCCTTGTGTACCTATCACTCCGTCGATATCTTCTTCTTGACTCAAATTCACATCCTGTTAATTCATAATACACACAACAAATACATAAATTTCATACACAAGCAATAAAAAGTAACATTCATTACATGAATATCTTACACATAGTTCACATTTCATGCCGATACATAGATGACACTAACACAAACATACATTCAAACCATACAATAAACAACTCAAAACAACATTTCAGAGAGTGGTGGGGACTAGTGTTTCTTTACCAAGCGTTTGGATTTCCTCGGCGAAGGCTTGCTCGGCGAAGGCTTACTCGGCGAAGGCTTGCTCGGCGAAGGCTGGCTCTGCGATGGCTTTCTCGGCGATGGCTTGCTCGGTGATGGCTAGCTACACGATGGCTCTCCATGCTCAACTTCAACGCCTGCATCCTTGACTGAACCTTTAAGGTCAGATTGCATTTTCTCAAATCTTTCACCAATCTGTTTCTGTAGCCTCTCTTCCATTGCAGAGAAATTTTGCTGAAACAATTGCGCCACAAAAACCTTCATATCTTCATTAAACGGCGCCGGTCGTGGTCTAGTAAAGAGAACCTTATGCTTCCTTTTTTCCATTCCATGATCCGGGAGCCTCTTCTTTCCCTTTCTAGCTGTGGAGGCTATGTTCGCTGATCCCCTTGGAGTTCGAAATTCTTCATCACTCGCAGTTTCTTCATCATTCTCAGGTACTTTACCAGTTTGAGCTGCTTCAGAGAATGATCCTTCTATGTCATCAACTTCAAAAGAAAAATCTGGTGTTTCTTCGAACCCCCAAGTATGATCACTAAAGTCATGCTTTTTCATTATCATCCTCTTCAAAACATTGATTCTATCATCTTCCACTTTATCTTCTCTGCGAAAATCAGCTACATCAATTACATCACAATTCCCTGTCACCGAGATGTATGGATAGATGTCATCCTATACAAGAAAACAAAACTAAGTTAGATTTAATAGAAACCGGATGCAGTCATATTTAATAGAAATAATTACCTCGGGTGCAAAGATGTTCTCCAACTGAATGATCTCCTCATATGACATTTTCGCAGCTCCCATCCAATTTATGCATCTAGGACCATTCTTAAATCCTTTGTTCAATTTTTTTCCACAAAGCTTTCCTATCTTTGGTACTGCTTCCATTGCCCAAATCTGCAAGGCATAGGAGAAGCCATCTAACACGTAACTACTAGTCTTCTCCTTCAGTTTGTCACGTGTTTTAGCTATTGACTCGCAGAGAAGGTCAAAAGCAGCAACTCCCCATGGATAATTTCGAACCTTCTCAAGATCCACGACCAACTTTATGTACTTGAGAGGGATATTAGCCTTCTCATCTCTTGCGCAAACCATACAAACAATGATGCAAAGATACACCAACCTTATTCGATCAGCATTACTCCACTTTTTAACAACTTCCTTGTGCTTCTTCCACAGGTCCAACATACAAATTCCTTGTTTTTTCCTCAACACTATGCTCCAGAAACCACCATCATATTCCCAGTCAACAAACTCCTCTAATGACAGACTAGTATCGCACTGAAGCCCGGTAACCGCATGGAACTCTAGCAATGAAAACCGGAGTGGTCTCCTCGCAAAGACAAACCAGAGCTCGTGCATTTTGTAAGTTACCAGCTCCCTACACAAGAAGCTGTGTATCACTCTCGCAGAGTACCCCAAACCACTATTGTACAACTTAAAAATCAGAGCAAAAGTTTGATCTTTCTTCACTTCCTTCAACTCTTTTGGCAGCCATTCCTCCAACCTTTTCATATAACATACCATCCTGCAATTGTTGTTGATTTGAGTCACTTGGGTCTCCTCACCCGCCTTAAAAAGGCGCTTTGGTAACTCCTCAGACATACCTACAATCAAAGAAAACAAAGTAACATGTTACAAAACCCGAAAACGAAAATCAACAAAAACTGTAAAATCGATTTTACTAAAATCGATTTTACACAAATATAAACATGCATGACTAAATTGTAGTGTATAAGATGATTAATTAACTCAACAAAGGGAAATTAGTTTAAGAAAGATTACAAATCGATTTTACAAAAATCTAGGGTTAAGAGAATATACCTTGAAATCGCAAACCTAGTGTGAAGTAACGTGAGATTCTGATGAAATCAAAGGAAGAACTAGGGGTGGGCATATTATCCGTAACCCGAAAACCGAACCGAAACCGAACCGAAAAAACCGAGACCGAAACCGAATTGAAAAACCCAAAAACCCGAACGGTTCCTATATTTCTAAACCCAAAAATCCGAAACCGAACCGGGACCGAACCGAAAACCGAACGGGTACCCGAATATTTTGAATATATTTAATTTTTTAATTATTTTTTAATTTTAATTTATAGAAAATATAATTTATAAATAAAAAATTTCAAAAAAAAATCCGAATTACCCGAATTACCCGAATAACCCGAATATTTTTTGGGTTTTTTCGGGTTTAACGTAAGTTTTGGGATTTTTTTTCGGTTTTTGGGGCTTTAAACCCGAACTAAACCCGAATTATTTTTAATTCGGTTCCAATTTGGGTTTTATAAAAAAATAGAAACCCGACCCGAACCCGACATTATCCGAACCGAACCGATCCGAAAAATGTCCGGTTCCTAAACGGTTCCTAAACTCCCCAACCCGAATAACCCGAAAACCGAACAAACCGAACCGATCCGAACCGAAAACCCGAATACCCAGGACTAGGAAGAACACTTCGATTTCGTAACAAACGTCTGACGTTTCTCGTTGAGGAAGAACACTTCGATTTTTGTTGATTCGTGTATGAGAACTAAGAGGAAGATGAAGAAATCGATGTTAGAGAAGAAAACTCAAACGAATCACGGATGAAGAGACATCGATTTGTCTCAAGAACCCTAATCACCATGGATGAAGAAGTTGAAAAGGTTTCGGCGGAGAAGAGAGAGTAAAGCAAAATATCCCGACTTCTCTTTTTTTTTTTACCTTTTAACTTTCTGTTTTTTAATTAATCTAATATTTTATTCAATTACGAAATTAATATATATTATTATAGTTTATATTAAGAATTTGTTATTTTAAGAGTATTATGGTATTAACAGGAACTAAAATCTTATTTTCCTAAAAAATCAGTCCAAAATCCTATTGTGACAAATCAAAGTTCAAAGTATCTCTTTTTTCCAGTTTTCTTTTTTTTCTATTGCTTCTTAGCCCATAGTTGTTTCTAGTGTCATGTTATTCTTTTCTTGGATTACTGTTGAATTTCTTTGTGTGTTCTACTTGGATTTGGAGAGACTTCTGGTTAAGTGAGGTAGATTGTAACTATAGTTATTTAAAATTTGAGTCCAAACCTTTTTTTATTTTGTCCCATATCGAAAACTTAAAAAAAACTACTTTCCTTACCTTCCTTTTTATAATAAGCTTCACCTATTTTCTTTTCTCCATATAAACAAAACAACGCTTTGTCTAAGGCCAGTTGTTATTGTTAAATGACGACCAGCCACTTGTGATTTTTTCCATCTAGTTTCCAAGAACGTATTTGATGAGTTTTCAAGAACGGTTCCATGCAAATTCTGACGAGTTTCTGACGAGTCTTCCAGTAAATTCCTCGCCTCCATAATTCTATTTTATGAAAAGTTTCTATTTCTTAAAAAAAAATCATTTTAGAAAACTTCTGCTTTTGAAAATTTTATTTTTTAGAGACTTTAAATCTAAACATTTGATTATCATATTGCAATTGACAAAATATTTTTTTTATTGGTTATTTTCAACCATTTGCAAAGGTTAGGGTTATTTTGTCCGCACTTAGTTTTGTATTTCTATTACGAGTAGTTTAGTATTGAAACAGTTTCCGCCTCTAATTATCAAGTTTGAATAGTCTTGTGTGCTTTATTATTTTTTCTTTGTTGAAACGGTATAAGGTTTTAAAAAATTCAGTTGTTGACTGATTTGAGTGAATATTTATACATATATATATATATATATATATATATATATATATATATATATATATATATATATATATATATGGAATGAGATTGTGGGGATAGAGACGAGGGGGTGTAGAAACGTATGTGCTATCTAACACATTGTTTGTTTTATTTGATGCATTGAGTGTCGAGTGTTTTCATGTTAGTGTTGGAAATCTTTGGCTGGAGTGCTATAACTGAGTTAATGGTTTGCATATTTAGCATTTCATATCTCATTGATTGAATCTCTTTTATTTACCCTTTATTTCTTCTCCTTTTCAGTTGAGCTGGTGAGTAGTTAGATATGTAATCGGTTTGGTGTTTTTGGAATCATCATGGTTTTTTCGGGTTTGTTCGACTTTTCAATTACTGAATTTAAATATCTTTTTCATATTTATTTCATTAATTTTTTGATATTTTATGTGGTTTTATGATTTGATTTGATACGATAATTGAATATTTTAAGATGAACGATTAAGTGTAAGACGTGAAATGATATTATATTTATGAGGTTGAGAACTGGACATCTGGAATTAATTGAAATAAAAGTTAGTGTAAGTGGCACACCATCCTCGAGAGAGGATAACACGGGTGTTACTATTTAGAAACTCAAATCCTAGATGTTGTCAACACGCATTACCGTTGAAAGAAATCATTTTTCGAAGTACTTATTGTATCTTTTGTGCTCTTAGACCATCATTATCCCCGGTCTTTTAACCGGGGTTCTTAGCTTCGGATAAAAGACGGTATAAGTGTAAAAAAGATATATAAGTGTAAAAAATAAAAAAAAAATAAAAAAATATCAAATAATGAGTTAAAAACTCCGGTTAAGAGATCGGAGATAATGATGCATTTTGTCTCCATCTTTGTGACTACATTTCCTGGGAGGACAACAGTCATTTTTATTCAAAATTTTTTCTATATATCCTGATTATTTTGAACTTCTTGTGAATATGGTAAATTTCTACAAATGAGTGTGTGGCTGCAACGCGTTTCAGCGATTTACCCACACCATACGGAGTGGACGAAACAGTGTTTGTCGCTTTGAATATCATGCAAGGACAAATCACTTTTGAAATTTCGTTTTCTTTGACTTTGTGGACCATTCATCAATTAATTCTTCAGAGGAGACTTGTTTCTAAAAAAGTCTTCACGGGAGATTTGTTATATAAGTCTAGCTTTTATTTTTCCCTCCTTTCACAAACCAAAAAAAGAAACAAAAGGAAAAAACCAAAGAATACCAAAAAAAAAAAAAAAAAAAAAGAACAAAAACGATGCATTCTTCTTGTAGTGTGAGGAAGATAATAGTATGGAGCTTATGTTTAATATTTTCTCTTTCTTACTCAGTACTTGTTTGCGCTTCTTCTCCTCCTAAGCACTTGTGCCGTCAAGACCAGAGGGATGCTCTTTGGGAGTTCAAGAGCGAGTTCCATCTCAATGGGACGGCTGCTAATGAGAAGACACAGACGTGGAGAAACAACAGTGATTGCTGTTCTTGGTATGGTATCACTTGTGATTCTAAGACGGGCAATGTCGTTGAGTTAAACCTCTGGAGCAGTTCTCTCAACGGCCCTTTAAAATCTAGTAGTGGTCTGTTTAAACTGCAGTATCTTCAGAGCCTTAATCTTAACTCAAATAATCTAGCCGGTATTCTACCAGATTCCATCGGCAACCTCAAATACTTGAGGGATTTGAGTCTTGCTGGATGCAATTTATTTGGAAAGATTCCTTCTTCCCTTGGGAATCTTTCTCATCTCACTCATCTTGATCTTGATGGGAATGGTTTCACCGGTGAACTACCAGATTCGATGGGCAACCTAAACCAACTAACAAAGTTGCTACTTGCATCGAGCAAGCTCAGTGGGAACTTCCCTCACGTGCTACTCAATTTGACCAAGCTCACTGCGATCAACCTTGTTTCTAACCAGCTCGAAGGTACACTCCCATCTAACATGAGTAGCCTCTCCAAACTAGAGTTCTTTGATATTGGTTCAAATTCATTTTCTGGATTTGTTCCTTCGTCTCTTTTCATGATCCCTTCGTTGATCCATCTTAAACTGGAAAGGAATCACTTCAACGGTCTCCTTGAGATTGGTAATATCTCTTCACCATCTAAACTTCAAACTTTAAGCCTTGGAGGAAACAGTCTCAATGGGCCAATCCCGAGATTTATATCAAAACTAGTCAAGCTCTCGTCTCTCGACCTCTCTTTTTGGGACACACTGAGGGGCGTTGTTGATTTCAGCATTTTCTTGCATCTCAAGTCTCTTGCGTCCCTTGACATCTCCACTCTTAACTCAAGAAGTATTGTTGACATGAGTCTCTTCTCAGATTTCATGTCACTTAACTTACTAAGTCTTTCACGAAATACTGTGAAGATCAGCTCAACTCTCCATATGGTCTCACCCATTGGATCATTGGCTCTAGCATCCTGCAATATTTCTGAATTTCCCAAGTTTCTACAAACGCAAACGAGCTTATTCTATTTAGATATTTCTGACAATCGGATTAAAGGGCAAGTACCAGCGTGGTTATGGAGACTACCAGGATTGGCGTATGTAGACTTTTCTCGAAATTCATTCAGTGGTTTTGATGGACCAGCAGATGTTCTTCGAGAAATACAATAGAAATGCTTGATATAAGTTCAAACGCTTTCCACGGTCCATTTCCTTTGTTACCAAAATCTATGACGTTTCTTGCAGCCTCACTACAAGAAAACACGTCTGTTGCAAGGGAAGAAACCATCGCAATTCCCTTGCAAATCGCAATTTGCAAGAGAATTGCGAGGAAAACATATTCTTCGCAAATCCTTTCTCGCAAATTAAAAATGCTCGCAATTCCCTTGTAAATTTGCGAGGGAAATTGTTCTCTCGCAAATTTGCGACGGAAAATGGTTCCTTGCAAATTTGCGATGAACTTTGTTTCCTTGCAATTTAGCGAGATATTTGCGAGAAAAAAATTCTCTTGCAAATTGTTTAAAGATATTTAAAAAAAAATACAAAATCAAAAATACAAATAAATATATAATATATATATATATTGAAACCGGTACGTATATATACATACAGATACATATTTAAATACATGAATAGATTAAAAATCCAAAAAAAAATAATAAACTGGTTTAGTTAATTTAACCGGTTTAACTAATCCTAAACAAACCTAATTAAACTTAACCAAAACTAATTAAGTTTAACCAAAACTAATTCTAAGAAAAACTCTTAATCCTACAAGATAGTCAGCCGCCTCCATCGTACCTCCACCGTACCACCACCACTGCGACCACCGCACCACCACGTCCACTGCAGCAACGGCCGGCCTTGTCTCCTTAACCATCAAGCTTCTTCTCCATCCTTCCCTTTACCAAAAGGAAAAAATCAGATATAAACACAGAGAGACAGAGAGATAGAGAAAGAGAGAGAGGTTGAACCGTGGTGGTGTGGTTCCAGCCTCGTCTTGCCTTGCCTCCTCCCACCGTAAAACAAAAGCAAAACAGTTCAAAACAGAGAAAGTTAGTGAGAGAAAGAGAGAGAGAGAGAGAGAGAGAGAGAGAGAGAGAGAGAGAGAGAGAGAGAGAGAGAGAGGTTGAACCATGGTGGTGGTGGTGTGGCGGGGAGGGGTCCAGCGCGTCGGGAAGAGCTCCTGCGAATGGAGCTAGGGAGGCAAGGAAGGAGAGAAAAAAAAAAAGTTGTGTGTTTTTTTTTCTTTGACGGCTCGTACTAAAGCAGAAGAGTAGGTTAATGTGTTTATATATTAACCTAGTTTCCGTTGCAATTCTCTCGCAAATTTGCATGGGAATTGCGAGAGATTTTTTTTTTGAGGGTTTCCTTGCAAATCCGTTGCAAATCTATACTTATATATAATTCTCTGTATTTTAATTTAGAGTTTCGTTTGGGGTTTTATATGTAGATTTTAGGGTTTGAGATATAGAGTTTATATGTAGATTTTAAGGTTTAAGATATAGTGTTTGAGTTTACATTAGTGATTTTGTTTTTGGTTAAGTCTTTTTTAAAATGTATAATATAAATTTTTAAATTTTGTATATAGTTTGAGATATTATATATATATTTTAGGTTATAAAAATTAGATTTTATTTAAAGTTTGAGTTGCAAAAAATGGTTTTGCAAGGAAAATGCAATGGATCCCTCACAATTCTATCGCAAATTTGCAATTTGCAAGGGAATTGCGAGGAGCCTCTTCCAAATCCATTGCAAATTCATACATAGAGTATTTTAGGGTTTTGTTTGGGGTTTTGTTACATTTTCGGTAGACTATATGTATTTTGTGATTCGGTTCAAAACAAATAATTAATATGAAAATTTATTTAACATTAATATGAAAATTTATTTAATATAATTTATAAGGGTTTGATGTTAATTACTTGTAATAACAAATCAAGTGTTGGAACTTCAATTCATAACTATATTTAGTTAAATTTCTGGAAAAAAAATCCGATGTACATTTTATACACTAAATGATTCAATAAAATGAGTCTCAAGCAAGTCCCTTTCAAATTCTTTGCAAATTCATGTGTCAATGAATTTAGGGTTTCGGTGGGGTTTTCATATATCTTTGGTGGACTAATATGAAAAAATAATTAATGTGAAATTTTGTTTCAGTTTTTTTAAGAAATTTAGTTGACATGTATTTATTATATAAATTATAGAGTTTTGATGTTTAGTACTTCGTAATATTGGTTTAAGTGTCAGGAAATATTTATCCCGTGAATATTTAGTTGACTGATATTGATTAAGTTTTCAAAAATATTTATCAATGTACTTGCTAAACACTAAATATTTTAACTAACAATTTTCTCATTAACTTTATTTGATTTCGTGAGAAAAATGTGATAAAATGTACACATGCACGTTTTAGACAAATCCATTGAAAATTTGCAAGGAAATTGTGAGGAAACAAGATAGACAGACAAAGTTCTTGCAAATCCGTTGCAAATTTGCAAGAGAAATGTTTTCTCGCAAATTTGCAAAGAATTTGCAACGACACTTTAACCTTCCTCGCAAATCGCTTGCAAATTTGCGAGGAAAAGTTTTTTCTTGCAAATTTGCGAGAGAATTGCGAGGGTCATATTTTTCTTGCAATTCCATTGCAAATCTGTTGCAAATTTGCATGAAAAGTTTTCTCTCGCAAATTTCCCTTGCAACAGACGTGTTTTCTTGTAGTGCCTCGAATAATCATTTTTGGGGGGAGATTCCAACAAGAATCTGCGAAATGGTTTCTCTTGATGCACTTGTTTTATCCAACAACAACTTCAGCGGTTCTATACCTCGGTGTTTTAAGAATTTCAATACTAAGCTTTCTCTCTTGCATCTTCGGAATAACAGCCTCTCTGGTAATTTTCCCGAGGAGTCTGTTAGTGTTGGCTTGGTTTCACTTGATGTTGGCCGCAACCAGTTATCAGGAGAACTTCCCAAGTCTCTGATTAACTGCACTCGCCTCGAGTTTCTGAACCTTGAAGACAACATGTTCAATGGCACGTTTCCGTTTTGGTTGAGATTATTGCCTGATTTGCAAGTTCTGGTCCTTCGTTCAAACAAGTTCCACGGGCCACTACATTCTCCAAGGGGTTCTGTGAGTTTCCCCAAGCTGCGAATCTTTGACATTTCTAAAAATATCCTCTCTGGAGTCCTGCCATTAGATTACTTTTCTGGTTGGAGTACAATGTCATCGGGTGTATACATTCCAGATAATAAGCAGAATAGGTTTATAGGAATAACCTTTACAAACTATCGTAAGTCGGTGGTTCTGACTAACAAAGATTCGGAAACGGAGTTTCTTGGTAGTAGTTACAGCATCTACAAAATCATCGATGTCTCAGGAAATAGATTTGAAGGAGAAATCCCCAAATCCATTTGTTTACTCAAGGAGCTGATTGTGCTCAACATGTCAAACAACGCTTTCACAGGAAGTATACCACCATCTTTGTCGAACCTGACCAATCTCCAATCACTAGATCTATCCAGAAACATATTATCAGGCAAAATCCCACCAGAGCTCGGGAAACTCACGTTTCTGGCGTGGATGAACTTCTCTTACAACAGGCTCGAGGGTCCAATACCACAAAGCACTCAGATTCAAACCCAAAATAGTTCTTCATTCACAAATAATCCTGGGCTTTGCGGTGCTCCTCTCCAAAAAACCTGCAGTGGAGGAGAAGAAGAGGACGCAGGAAAGCAATATCAAGAAGATGAAGAAGAAAATGATCAAGGATTGAGCTGGATTGCAGCTGCAATATCCTATGTGCCTGGTGTATTCTGTGGATTCATTGTCGGCCATATTCTGACTTCATATAGACATGACTGGTTCAAGAGGATCTTTCACTATTTTTCTTAACATAAGCATCAGTTTCCTACTGATATATGCTATGTTATAATCATCTCTGTGTCGTTTTAAATTACCATTGTAAGGTCGTTAAAAGTTCTCTTTGTTGTATTGTTTTGCCACTCTTTTTTTTTGTGATAATCTGAGTGTTTTGGTATCTTTTGCATGTACTCCTTCTTTTGCGGCGTGTCTGTCCTATGTCCAAGGAACAATGTTTTCTTTCAGATGGTTATTTGAATCCAAACTTGTTTTGAACTTGTGGTGTATGCTTGGCTTCTTGTCTTTCTTTGCAGGATGCTTAGATTTTTACATTTAGATTAAAAAAACAGAAGAATATAAGCTCAGCTGCTCAGAAAAAGAGTTTGTTTGTGTGTGACATACCACGGAGTAGAGTGCTAAATATGGAAATGTTCATGTTACATCTGAGAAATGACCATTATAAAAGAATGACGTGTCGTCCTGTCATTGACTGTGGAAGTTTGCTTGGCTGACAAACATAAAGACTTGGTTATAACAATATTAGAAAACAAAATATTGTGTTAGACATTAATATATATATATATTGAGCCTTAGGTTAGGTATATGATAAAAAAAAAAAGAACAAACGCTCATAGGCACAATTTACGAGACACTTCAGATCTGTCTGCGTTTCGACGCCGGTGGAGCACGACCTCACCAGCGTCAACTCTCCCCAACTCTACTTATACCTTTCTTCTTTCTGCACTTTTATTTTCACTATGCTGCCCCTTCCCTGTTGAGTCTTTTTCATCCTTCTCTTATGGGTCTGCTCATGTCGTTGCCTACCATGACCTTCATGGTCTCCGGTCACTGTGTTGATTTCACCGGAACCGCACCGTTAACCGGTGATTCCTGGAAAGCATCTCAAAACATCATTACCGACAACTCGTCCGCCTCCTGCGCTTGCCGCTCCTGCTCATGTCCTCTCTCACTCTGACAACCTCCTTCGAAGAGGTCACTAGCTGAAGACCTAAGCCGGTGCTCACTTCCTCTCTCGCCGCAAAGCCTTCTCACTCCGATAGCTGCTGATGTACTAACGATTGTTGGTTGTGGAGTTCCATGTATGACACGTTGTGTAGACCCAGACGCTTGGTGTATGATAAGGTCGAGTCTCCAACAAAACACATACATAATTTCCATTATGATAAGAAACTGCCGTGAAGTCTTCTTTCGTGGCTTCGGTGGGATTTTTTATGTAGCTGTAACCTCAGCCATCAAACATCTCTACTCCGTTGCTTTCGTTACATTCAGGTACGGCGTCGAACAAGACTCACCCAAAAATCCTAGACGTGACTTCATATGGGCTTGGCCCAATAAAGTCTATGAAAAAGTTAGGTCAGCATTTTACAGCTCAAATCTCTTTTATGTACAAAAGGTCTGGCCTAATTGTGTTGTGGGTATAAGTCTTTTGGCTAGGTCTCTCAAGATTTTCAGTGACTATATTTCTCACGAAATATTCACACAAATTGTTCAGCATCTATGGCTATATTTTTCTTTTGCGAAGAGTTTAGCGGTGGATTCACCGTGCTTGCTAAGTCCCTCATTATTGGTGGATTCACCAGGACAATCTACATCTCCATCGTTATCACTGTTACCATTTTTCTCTTCGGAGAAACAAACTGTATTATCTCCCATTTCATTAATGAGGATTGAATTCCTTCCAAACGTTAAATGGAGGTGTGTATCCTTGTCTATAACTGTCGTTATCTTGTATAGCGGTTCGTTTGGGACCTGGAGATGCAGCAGAAATCGTTTCGATGATTTTCCGAAGTGCGGACTGGATATTAACGTCGCGATTCAAAGTGACTAAATCTCAAATTTCTAGTGGTGCTATGAATCTTGTCTTGATACATTCAATTTTTGCTCTAAATTCGTTGTCATTTTATCTTAGAGAATTCTCTATATCTAGCTTATATGCTTTATTGTTTTTTGTTGTTAAAGTTTGTTTAAACTCCATTCTTGGTTGTAGTTCGAATATTTAAAATTTAATGAAAGCTTGTGTTTAAAAAAAAAAAAACCTTGGGTTAGGTTTACGGTACGCTTTTAGTGAAAAAGAAACGAGTTATTCAGATTAAATAGATTTATGTTAAAATTGGTGAGTGACTTGGGAGTTCACTTTGTTTGTTGAAAGATTGGTGAGTGACTTGGGACTTCAGTTCAACTCTTGTATTATGGGTAGATTAAGAATTGGTCTTTTTCAAATTGTGTGTGATACTGTGATGTTGAGTAATTCAGATTAAATAGATTTATAATAAAATTGTTTAAACTATTTCTAATATGCAAGATACATATTTTTGAAGTTACAAGTTTTCGCTTAGATTTGGTCTCATGTAAACTTTCAAAAAAAGTAGTTAAACAATATCGTTTGAGTGAAATACCGAGTTTTTGTTGTCTTTCAATATCTCTGTTTTTATTAGCGTTTATTTGTAACCAAACTTCTAGCACTTGAAAGAAAATCATCAAAAGCGTTAACAATTTTTATGTACATTTCTGATTTTAAATTGGTTGTGTTTTTCATCTCATCTTTATGTGCGACTTCAACTACAAATATAATTGGCTGAAAGGGACTTTGATGGTGTAAATATATAACCAACATGCAAATTAGCTACACAATCAGTTTTCCTACTACACACTACATGTAAAAGACAGGGTTAGGAGAAACAAGGAAACTAAAAAAAAAGTTGATTAATACAGAAAATGTCAAAGTTAAAGAAATACCCTAGAATAGCACTAAATAACACACAATAAAGAAAAATGAACAAAATGTTTCATTAAATAGGTAAATATATACTTATGTTCATATGGTTAACTATTATAGACTAAGAGTTTAAAGTTAAGGGGTGGGATTTTGGGGTAAGGATCTCAAATTTAAAAGAATAATAAAAATAAAATATTAAATTTTTCAAAATAAAAATAAAATATTTTAGTCATTTTTTTCTTTGATTGTTATTTTTGTAACAAAAACTTAAAATAGTGTTATTTATTAGCCAAGTAAATGAAAATAGAAATTAGAGGTTAGTTTCACACGGCAAAGACTTGTTTCCTTGTAGAGGTCATCGTCGTTAAGAGGGGGAATAGAGAAATATACAGAGAAGAACAAAGGACTCTTCATAGGCTAAAGAATCGTTTGGGCAAATTGGTTTGATCCACAACACATGGCAGAAAAATACGTTTGTGGCTGCAAAGCGTTTCAGTGCTTTACCCATACCACACGGCTTGGACAAAACTGTGTTTGTCGCTTGGGATACTTTTTGGACCATTCATCAATTAATTATCCACAGAAGACTTGTTCTAAGTCTTTATAGGAGACTTGTTAAGTGACGCTTTTATTTTCTCTCGTTTCACAGC
Source organism: Sinapis alba (assembly GCA_012274485.2). Taxonomy (NCBI): domain Eukaryota; kingdom Viridiplantae; phylum Streptophyta; class Magnoliopsida; order Brassicales; family Brassicaceae; genus Sinapis; species Sinapis alba. The sequence continues at coordinate 51,220 of MU105648.1, read as the reverse complement.
AAAAGAAAAAAAGAAAAAGAAAGAACAAAAAAAAAACACGATGCATTCTTGTAGTGAGAGTAAGATGATAGTATGGATCTTGTGTTTAGTATTTTCTCTTTCTTACCCAATACTTGTTTTCGCTTCTTCTCCTGCTAAGCACATGTGTCATGCAGACGAAAGGGATGCTCTTTGGGAGTTCAAGAGAGAGTTTCATCTCAATGGGATGGCTAATAATGAAAAGATACACAGGTGGAGAAACAACACTGATTGTTGTTCTTGGGATGGTATCACTTGTGATCTTAAGACGGGCAAGGTTACTGAGTTAAATCTCTTGGGCAGTTCTCTCAATGGCCGTTTAAGGTCAAATAGTAGTCTGTTTAGATTACAACATCTTCAGAGCCTCGATCTTAGCTCCAGTAATCTCGCCGGTATTCTACCAGATTCTATTGGCAACTTAAAAAATTTGAAGGTCTTGAAACTTCTTGAATGCAATTTATTTGGGAAGCTTCCTTCATCGCTTGGGAATCTTTCTTATCTCACTCATCTTGATCTTGATGGTAATGATTTCACTGGTGAACTACCAGAATCGTTGGGCAACCTAAACCAGTTAACAAAGTTGATACTTGCATCGAGCAAGCTCAGTGGCAACTTTCATCATGTGCTACTCAATTTGAGTGAGCTCACTACGATCAACCTTCACTTTAACCAGCTTGAAGGTACGCTCCCATCTAACATGAGTAGCCTCTCTAAGCTGGAGTATTTTAATATTGGTTCAAATTCATTTTCTGGATCAATTCCATCTTCTCTTTTCATGATCCCTTCGTTAACCCATCTTAATCTGGAAAGGAACAGCTTCAGCGGTCCTCTTGAGATTGGGAATATCTCTTCACCATCTAAACTTCAATTTTTAAGCCTTGGAGGAAACAATCTCAATGGCCCAATCCCGAGATTTATATCAAAACTAGTCAAGCTCTTGTCTCTCGACCTCTCTTTTTGGAACACAATGGGGAGCATGGTCGATTTCAGCATTTTCTTGCATCTCAAGTCACTTATGTTCCTTGACATCTCCCATCTGAATACAAGAAGTGTGGTTGACATGAGTCTCTTCTCACATCTCATGTCACTTAGCATACTTCATCTTTCAGGTAATAATTTGCATATCAGTTCAACTCTCAATCTTCCCACACCAATTGGATCACTGGCTCTAGCGTCCTGCAATATTTCTGAATTTCCAAAGTTTCTACAAACACAAACCAGTTTGTTTTACTTAGACATTTCTAACAATCAAATTAAAGGGCGAGTACCAGAGTGGTTATGGAAACTGCAAGGACTGGAGTATGTAGACTTTTCTCGGAATTCATTTACTGGTTTTGATGGACCAGCAGATGTTATTCAAAGAAATGCAGTATATATGCTTGATATAAGTTCAAACACTTTCAAGGATCCTTTTCCTTTATTACCAAAAGCTATAACATATTTTTCAGCCTCTGACAATCAGTTTTCAGGAGAGATTCCCACGACAATATGCAAACTGGCTTCTCTTGAAAAACTTATTTTATCCAACAACAACTTCAGCGGTTCTATACCTCGGTGTTTTGAGAATTTCAATACCAAGCTTTCTCTCTTGCATCTTCAAAATAACAACCTCTCTGGTAAGTTTCCGGAGGAATCTGTCAGTGTTGGCTTGATTTCACTTGATGTTAGTCGCAACCAGTTATCAGGAAAACTTCCAAGGTCTCTCATCAACTGCACTTACCTCGAGTTTCTAAACGTTGAAGACAACACGTTCAATGACACGTTTCCTTTTTGGTTGAGGCTGTTGCCTGGTTTGCAGTTTCTTGTCCTTCGTTCTAACAAGTTCCATGGGCCAATATATTCTCCAGAAGGTTCTATGAGTTTCCCCAAGCTGCGAATCTTTGACATTTCTAAGAATCTCTTCACTGGAGTCTTGCCATTAGATTACTTTGCTGGTTGGAGTGAAATGTCATCAGGTGTATACACTGCAGATAATAAACAGCAAAGGTTTATTGGAGTTAGCTTCACAAACTATAGTAAGTCGGTGGTTCTGACTAACAAAGGTTCAACGATGGAATTGCTTGGTATTAGTTTTAATATCTACAAAACCATCGATGTCTCAGAAAACAGATTCGAAGGAGAAATCCCCAGATCCATCAGTTTACTCAAGGAACTGAATGTGCTCAACATGTCAAATAACGCTTTCATAGGCCATATTCCACCATCTTTGTCCAACTTGACTAATCTCCAGTCACTAGATCTATCCAGAAATACATTGTCTGGCAAAATCCCACAGGATCTCGGGAAACTCACGTTTCTGGCGTGGATGAACTTCTCTTACAACATGCTTGAAGGTCCAATACCACAAGGCACTCAGATTCAAAGCCAGAATATCTCTTCATTCCTACATAATCATGGGCTATGCGGTGCTCCTCTCCAAAATACATGCAGTGGAGGAGGAGAAGAAGACACAAGAAAGGAAGATCAAGAGGATGAAGAAAATTATCAAGTATTGAGCGGGATTGTGGCTGCAATAGCTTATGTACCTGGTGTGTTCTGTGGATTGGTCATTGGCCATATTCTGATTTCATATAGACAAGACTGGTTCAAGAAGATTTTTAACTGTATTGTTTAATATAAGCATCAGTTACTTGTCTGATGATATCTACTAAGTGAATAATTCTCTTTCCTTGTATTGTTTCACAACTTATTGTGAGAATCTGTGTTATTAGTGGATTTAATTTCCTCTTTTTCGTTTTCATTATTGTGTCTCTGGATTCTTGTCGCAGGGACACCGCCGTAGGAATTCCTGTAGTGACTTAACTGTATGTTCAAGAACGTCAATCACTGGGCCATTCTCACTTTCCAACACGTACATATGTATCGTTTGAATGAAATACCGTTTGAATGAAATACCGAGGTTTTGTTGTCTTTCAATATCTCTGTTTTTATCGTCGTTTATTTGTAACCAAAATTCAAGCACTTGAAAGAAAATCATCAAAAGCGTTAACAATTTTTATGTACATTTCTGATTTTAAATTGGTTGTGTGTTTTTCGTCTCATCTTTAGGTGCGACTTCAACTACAAATATAATTGGCTGAAAGGGACTTTGATGGTGTAAATATATAACCAACATGCAAATTAGCTACACAATCAGTTTTCCTACTACACACTACATGTAAAAGACAGGGTTAGGAGAGACAAGGAAACTAAAAAAAAAAAAAAGGTTGATTAATACAGAAAATGTAAAAGTAAAAGAAGATAGAAATTACCACAAAAAAGTTCGCCCTAGAGAATCCTCTCAGGCACGTTCTCCCAGGCGCCGCACTCGAGCTTCCAAGATGAGTTTGCTCCGCCCCTCCGCCCCAACCTCCGACTGAAGCAACGGTTGGTCTCCGGTCTCCGCTCTCCCAAGTCTAGTCTGAGTCCTCTCCGGTGGTCCGTCTTCCCCATCTTCTTCTTCCACTCCGCTTCTCCATGGAGTCCCACTGTGTAGCTGTGTCGATGTCTGTTCTCCAACCTGTTTACTCTGCAATGGCAAGCCAGAATGGGTGGCTCAAGACTCCCACCAACCTCCATCTCCGTCGGGTGACTTCTCCGGTGCCTCCTCCACCAGATCCACCAGACCCACCGGATCCACCAAACTTACCTACCTCGTTTAACGGTTCTCGTCGTGCCGTTCTTTGTTGCTGCTCCGGCGAGATCTCTTGCTCCGGCGAGTGTTCTGTTTCTGCTTTAACATGTCTCGCTAGTCATTCCAGCTGTCCTGGCCATGTCATGGTTGAAGCCCAAATGGTGCCGCATGACCCCTCTTCACATGATGTGTCTCTGCCTCTTCAGATGCAACCTTGGGCACGAGCTTTAACTTTCAGTGCGATGTGCGCGTTCTCTGTTACCAACACTTCTTCTCTGCCTTGGCCACTAATCCATTTTGAAGCCATTTCGAGTGGTGGCCAGAGTCTCATAGAAACTTCATATATCTCTGGGGACTCCCGGAATATGTGTTACCGTACCATGTTGTGTCGGTCCTTCTCTGTTATTCTCTATCTCCCATGCTTTTTCTTCAGAACTAGGAGCAGCGGTGTCATCACCGTAACGAAGAGAGATCTTCAGCAACAGTCACCTCCAACCCCATCGCAAGTTCTTCTCACTCCTTTAGCTCTCAATGCTACGGCATTTGTTGCATGTGGGACTCCACATTTGGCCTGCCGTTCTGCTTTAGAAGCTAGTTTTACAAAGAGTTCCACTAGAATTTTTCCTTCGTGCTTATATTCATACTCCTCCTTTGGGATGTTTTCACTGATGGGCTCATTGGTATACGTTGCAATTTCCACTCCAGATTTGAAGAGCTCAAGACACAATGTACTGAAGAATCTGATGCAATACTTTGTTAAAGTTTTGGTCTTGGTTAGTTTAAAGATTTCCAGTGGATTCATCGGGGTCTCTAGTAAGAATTTATCAGTAGATTCACTGGGTCCTATAATATATACATCCCTCTTTTCTATGATTGGAGATGTTCCTTCGGATTCTTTCCCGAGCGTTTGGTTCAACTTATTCACCGGTTTGTTACCTTGTGTAGCGGTCTGTACGGGACCAGAAGGTGCAATCGAGACTACTTCGGTTTTTCTCGTTGGTGAAGGTTGGCTCTCAATGTCACTTGTGACTAAATCTCAGCCGTCCGACTTTGTCGTAAAAGCTTTATCGACGCATTTAAGATCCATTTTGAATTCGCTGTCAACTTCATATGAAGAGTTATCATGTTTAATTTTCCTTGCTGTTATAGCTTATGTTTGGTTTCCTAGAGGATGTTTAATTCTCTCTAAATTATGTAATCTTTAAGGTTAAGTTAATGAAAGTTGTGTTAAAAAAAAAAAAAAAAAAAAAAAAAAAAAAAAAAAAGATAGAAATTAGAGGTTAGTTTCACACGGCAAAGACTTGTTTCCTTGTAGAGGTCATCGTCGTTAAGAGCGGGAATAGAGAAATATACAGAGAACAAAGGACTCTTCATAGGCTAAAGAATCGTTTGGGCAATTGGTTTGATCCACAACACATGGCAGAAAAATCTACGTATGTGGCTGCAAAGCGTTTCAGCGCTTTACCCACACCACACGGCTTGGACAAAACTGTGTTTGTCGCTTGGGAGACTTTTTGGACCATTCATCAATTAATTATCCACAGAAGACTTGTTCTAAGTCTTTACAGGAGAGTTATTAAGTCACGCTTTTATTTTCTCTCGTTTCACAGCAAAAAGAAAAAAGAAAAACAAAGAACAAAAAAAAAAACACGATGCATTCTTGTAGTGAGAGTAAGATGATAGTATGGATCTTGTGTTTAATATTTTTTCTTTCTTACCCAATACTTGTTTTCGCTTCTTCTCCTGCTAAGCACATGTGTCATGCAGACGAAAGGGATACTCTTTGGGAGTTCAAGAGCGAGTTTCATCTCAATGGGATGGCTAATAATGAAAAGACACAGAGGTGGAGAAACAACACTGATTGTTGTTCTTGGGATGGTATCACTTGTGATCTTAAGACGGGCAATGTCGTTGAGTTAAATCTTTTGGGCAGTTCTCTCAATGGCTCTTTAAGATCAAATAGTAGTCTGTTTAGATTACAACATCTTCAGAGCCTCGATCTTAGCTCCAGTAATCTCGCCGGTATTCTACCAGATTCTATTGGCAACTTACAAAATTTGAAGGTCTTGAAACTTCTTGAATGCAATTTATTTGGGAAGCTTCCTTCTTCGCTTGGGAATCTTTCTTATCTCACTCATCTTGATCTTGATGGTAATGACTTCACTGGTGAACTACCAGAATCGTTGGGCAACCTAAACCAGCTAACAAGGTTGATACTTGCATCGAGCAAGCTCAGTGGGAACTTTCATCATGTGTTACTCAATTTGAGTGAGCTCACTACGATCAACCTTCACTTTAACCAGCTTGAAGGTACGCTCCCATCTAACATGAGTAGCCTCTCTAAGCTGGAGTACTTTAATATTGGTTCAAATTCATTTTCTGGATCAATTCCATCTTCTCTTTTCATGATCCCTTCGTTAACCCATCTTAACCTGAAAAGGAACAGCTTCAGTGGTCCTCTTGAGATTGGGAATATCTCTTCACCATCTAAACTTCAATTTTTAATCCTTGGAGGAAACAATCTCAGAGGGCCAATCCCGAGATTTATATCAAAACTAGTCAATCTCTCGTCTCTCGACCTCTCTTTTTGGAACACAATGGGGAGCATGGTCGATTTCAGCATGTTCTTGCATCTCAAGTCACTTACGTTCCTCGACCTCTCCCATCTGAATACAAGAAGTGTGGTTGACATGAGTCTCTTCTCACATCTCATGTCACTTAGCATACTTCATCTTTCAGGTAATAATTTGAATATAAGTTCAACTCTGCTCAATCTTCCCACACCAATTGGATCACTGGCTCTAGCGTCCTGCAATATTTCTGAATTTCCAAAGTTTCTACAAACACAAACCAATTTGTTTTACTTAGACATTTCTAACAATCAAATAAAAGGGCGAGTACCAGAGTGGTTATGGAAACTGCAAGGACTGGGGTATGTAGACTTTTCTCGGAATTCATTTACTGGTTTTGATGGACCAGCGGATGTTATTCAAAGAAATGCAGTTTATATGCTTGATATCAGTTCAAACACTTTCAAGGATCCTTTTCCTTTATTACCAAAAGCTATTACATATTTTTCAGCCTCTGATAATCAGTTTTCAGGAGATATTCCGAAGACAATATGCAAACTGGCTTCTCTTGAAAAACTTATTTTATCCAACAACAACTTCAGCGGTTCTATACCTCGGTGTTTTGAGAACTTCAATACTAATCTTACTCTCTTGCATCTTCAAAATAACAACCTCTCTGGTAATTTTCCGGAGGAATCTGTCAGTGTTGGCTTGATTTCACTTGATGTTAGTCGCAACCAGTTATCAGGAGAACTTCCCAGGTCTCTCATCAACTGCACTTACCTCGAGTTTCTAAACGTTGAAGACAACATGTTCAATGACACGTTTCCTTTATGGTTGAGGCTGTTGCCTGGTTTGCAGTTTCTTGTCCTCCGTTCTAACAAGTTCCATGGGTCAGTATATTCTCCAGAGGGTCCTATGAGTTTCCCCAAGCTGAGAATCTTTGACATTTCTAAGAATCTCTTCACTGGAGTCTTGCCATTGGATTACTTTGCTGGTTGGAGTGAAATGTCATCAGGTGTATACACTGCAGATAATAAACAGCAAAGGTTTATAGGAGTTAGCTTCACAAACTATAGTAAGTCGGTGGTTCTGACTAACAAAGGTTCAACGATGGAATTGCTTGGTATTAGTTTTAATATCTACAAAACCATCGATGTCTCAGAAAACAGATTCGAAGGAGAAATCCCCAGATCCATCGGTTTACTCAAGGAGCTGATTGTGCTCAACATGTCAAACAACGCTTTCACAGGCAGTATACCACCATCTTTGTCGAACCTGACCAATCTCCAATCACTAGATCTATCCAGAAACATATTATCAGGAAAAATCCCACCAGAGCTCGGGCAACTCACGTTTCTGGCGTGGATGAACTTCTCTTACAACAGGCTCGAGGGTCCAATACCACAAAGCACTCAGATTCAAACCCAAAATAGTTCTTCATTCGCAAATAATCCTGGGCTGTGCGGTGCTCCTCTCCAAAAAACCTGCAGTATTGGAGGAGAAGAAGAGGACGCAGGAAAGCAATATCAAGAAGATGAAGAAGAAAATGATCAAGTATTGAGCTGGATCGCAGCTGCAATAGCCTATGTACCTGGTGTATTCTGTGGATTGGTCATTGGCCATATCCTGATTTCATATAGACAAGATTGGTTCAAGAAGCTTTTTAACTGTATTGCTTAATATAAGCATCAGTTACTTGTCTGATGATATCTACTATGTAAGGTCGTAAAGAATTCTCTTTCCTTGTATTGTTTTACAACTCTTATTGTGAGAAAATCTGTGTTATTAGTGGATTTAATTTCTTCTTTTTCGTTTTTATTTATTGTGTCTCTGAATTCTTGTCGCAGGGACACCCCCCCGTAGGAATTCCTGTAGTGACTTAACTGTATGTTCAAGAACGTCAATCACTGGGCCATTCTCACTTCCCAACACCTACATATGTAACTGAGGGTCCATCTCTACAAACTGAGTACTAGTAAATCAAGGCTATAAAAATTTGTCACTTTGTAAACACGACATACCCAAGCATTGATAGTAACAACTCGTAAATACGAAATACACAAAAAGGGAAGAAGCTAACTCTAGCGGATGCTTACGAACCACCCCAGCTATAAACAGCCACATCAACACCCCAAAACAGACTGTGCATAGCACAGGATGATGTGTGTGATGAATCCTAAAATTCACTCAAAAATAGATTTTTCGATTTTGGGAAGCTTTAACTATGAAAAATGAATGTTTTATTGATGATTTAGAGATGAATGCAATGGGTGTTTGATAACGATAGAAATTGTATAAAATGAGAGTATAGTTTAGCTATTGAAGAACTTGGATTCTTTTTCTTCCGGTCCTTTTTCTCTAGTCTTTATAGAGGATCGTAACGGTAGTGTGATATTTGGCATAGATCAGGTGCTTTGATGATGGTCCTTAATGCTCTTCACTTCTTGACGTTTCGTATTGACTTCTCCGAACTCGGCGTATTTGACTCTTTTTGCCAGGGGTGGGCCTTGACTTTGTGAACCTATGTTTCTTTTTGGACCTTGGCGATGCCTGATATGGACCTTTTAAGTTACGTAGGTCAGATCTTCAGCAGTGTGGACTCATAACTGGGTCAACCGACAGCCTTAAAAGATTTGCCCGAACTGCTAATTAGACGAGACCACGTCATTGCTAACGATGGTCTGACTATCGTTGCTGGTAACCTAGAACGAGAAGCTCTGGCCTGCTCTGCCAATTCTGCCACAGTTCCTAGACATTGCTTGCCATGACCCTGTTTTGAGCCTCTCGTCGAAATGTCTAGGGAAAACCGGAAAAGCATCATATCAGAGGAAGTGTTAAGCCGGCTTTGTTTTACAAATGGCTCTTCTTCAATGATAATCATAATATCATGAATCGAATCTATTCTCTTTATGGTATGGTCAATACTGTAATAGCCAAACATCACTCATTATTTACTTGATTCTTACTTCATCCTGTGGACACTTATGAATATCCCGTCGAGATATTATAAGCAAGAAGTGTGTCATCAATATTTAGAGATATTGAGCGAAATAGTCATTTGATCGCTGGACATATTTTAATTGTATCCTGCTACTGCACCAGGCCTGAAAAAGTGCTAGAAATTTTATTGGCATGTCATCAACATTGTTACTGTGATTGAACCTCCTTGGTGTTCCTTCAGAAGCAATTTTAAAATAATGCAGCACTTACTATGGATAAGGTCCTACATCCCAAGATGAAAAGTATTTTAAGTAATAGATAAAGAAAATAAGTTAATTCTATTTTAGCGTTCCAAAAAAAAATTAAATCTATTTATCACCAATCAATTTTATATTAAAATGTTCATCTAACTTAATATATACGATATGAGAGTTTCATCCATGCATCCAACCTAATTTGTAATTGATTAAGTCTAAAATTGGTACATCTATCCTTGCTTGATATTCCAAAATTGATGGGTCAAAAAAAAATTTATCTCGAAAAGATGTATTAGGAACATATGTAATATATAATGAAAATATGCTAATCCAAAAGAAAAAAGCGCGTCTAAGGTCACGCGCCCCGACGATTGCGACAAAAAAGGTGGGACCTAGTTTTTGTGTTCAGATTTCAATCGGCGAGCTCACCGTCGAGATATCGTCGCCGGCTAGTTCTATTTTTCTACTCCAGGACCTATGTGTCTTCTCTAAGCTCAGTTGTTTCAACCATGGAGATGACTATTGAAGCTTCGACGACACGAGTTGACGCAAACAAACCACCTAGCTCCGGAAACGTTGTTGATGTCGAATCTGATGAAATACAAGCTACAACTTCAGATCCTAGATGGCCTTACCTCAATCGGTGGTCATCGAACCTGCTTCATGACGCTTCAGCACCGGCTGCATTGGAGCTCGTTCCGCCTCATCCTCCAACTGGTCCTATGGTTATAGCAGAATCCGGTGCTTCTCTGACTAAAAATGTTGATAATGAGAGTCAGCTGGATGATATAAAGAAAGTTGCTCCTCTTGGTGACAGTGGCGCTCCACCAACAGCTTTAGCCGCTCCTCCTTCTGTGACTCACGATCAGGAACCCTCTCTTGTTGCTGCCGTTCACGACCCCTCCTCCGTCGCTGCCATCCACAACTCCTCTCTTGTCACTACCGTCAACGACTCTCTCGTTGTTGTCGTTGATGATGTCACTGTAGACGAAGCTCCACCACTAGCAAGTTCTGACTTAAATGGTGAAGATAACAAAAATGATCTTAATGAAGATGAGGATACTGCACAAAAAGATACTTTTGTTCAGTCTTTGGATGCGTGGTCCAAGCCTCTTCACTTCACTCCTCCTCTACCAAGGTTAGGAATCTCTGAGGCAGTTAATTGCCAGATAGATTCTCTCTGGTTGACGATCGGTGAGGCTATCGTAAATGGTCCCAAGACCAAGAAAGGACAAATGTTGGTTCCTGAGCAAGCAAAGCCGCAACTACCGGTAAAAACAATTCCCCCTCCAGCTCTTAAGGGAGATGGTAGTCTTCGATTCCCATGGGCTGCACGCATGAACCAGTCTTCTAGAAACTTGTTTCGTGCTACTGAACCAACTTATCGTCTCGACAGTACACCTCAAGAGATAATTCCCACAAAGGTACTTAGATTAGGACCGGAGAACAAGGAAGAATATGTTGTTGGTCAGTTTCATAGGTGTTCAAATCTGCCTTGGGGTCTTATCCATGCGGTTTTGAATAGGTTATGGGGTTGGGAATGTAAGATTTCATGCCGAAAGCTAGGAGACTCGTCATATTTATTCCATATTCCTCATGAAAATACTCGTAAATGGGTTATTCAAAGAGGCATATAGCATGTTGATGATTTGCCTACTCTTTGTGGCTCCTTGGAATCCTGTTAACTCATTTAAAACACCCGAGATCTCTACCTTGCCGGTGTGGATAAACCGTAAGAATATTCCAGATTCTTGCTTCTCTAGACTAGGAATCAGTCACATAACATCAGGCTTAGGAGAGCCTATGCTTACTCACAAGCCCCGTTTAGATCCAACAAATATTGGGGAAGCAAAAATACTAGTTGAGGTGGAGTTGGATAAACCATTCCCGAAGTTCGTTGCACTTGATGACAAGCAAGGTAATATTTATTTGGTAGAAGTTGAGTATTTTTGGATTCCTAGTGCTTGTGAAAGGTGTGGTGCACTTGGTCACAAGGACAAGAGGTGCTTATTACCACCTCAGCCACAAAATTCTGCTCCTATTACAAAAGAGCCTCAAGTCACAAATGAAGAAGTCCCAATGGTGGACATTGTTAAGCTGTTGCAAAATTCCTCCACATGTCGTGCAGATCACTTGGAGCCAAATTTACGCTCACCCATTACCCAACAAACACATCAGACTACCAAAAATTCATTGGTCATTCTTCCTCTTAAGGATGCATTTGCTAGTCCGGGCGAGGTACACTTGAACCCTTGCTCACAGATTGATAACACTTACTTTTGTTAGCAGCCGAAAAAGATGCACCAACTCAGTCACATATTATGGAAAGCATTCCATCACATTCTATCATTTTGGAAGGCTATCATTTTGGAAGGCTCTGAGGCTTCTAAAATTGAGCAACCAATTGATCCTTGTTCTCCTCTCACTCTTAATCATCATAGTTTCCTTACGGAGGATATTCCGTCTGCATATGGAAAAGGTAATGATTTTGATGTGGTTGGAGAGTCCTCTGGTTACACCATAACTAGAGGTGGAAGGACAGTAAAACCAACACAAAAAGTTCAAAATATGGGATAGACAAAGGTTAGTGAAAGAGATAAACAAGGTCGTCGTGGCGGAGGGAACCAAATTCACTAGTTAATGTCTTTAACTATCTTGTTTTCTAAGATTCAAATGTGATTTTTTTATCTAGGGTCTACTTATACCCTTTAATTTGTGTCGAACTTTATCAAACTTATGAGTGAAAGCTCATACATGTAATTTCATGCATTTTAATATGAAAGCCCTTTTTACAAAAAAAAAAAAAAAATGCTAATCCACCTATCATGGATTAATTTAAAATTGAAATCCTATCTAATGAGAGGGCCAAAGCTGTTGATAAGCCTGATCAGAAGGTGGACAATTCTGTTCATATGGACATCGACTAGTTTGGTCGGTGGAAAACGGTGTCGACTTCTGAGAAATTAGAGAGAAACTAAGCCCAAGTTAATACAAATTGGGCCTCTATAGAATATAGAGAAGTTCACATGATAAATAAATAAAAATCATTTTTTATCTTTATACGAAATCGCAGTTTAAACTCGTTCTCCAATCATATGTCATTTCTCAGTGAGGGTTCTATCTGAATTGCATTGATATCTGTCTTCCTCGCTCGCTGTAACTTTCTCGGGAAAATTTCACACCATCCACGTTTCACAACGAAAGAAAGGTGAGTCCTTTCTTTTTGTTCTATCTTTCTGCGGTTCCTTGCTTCTTTTGGTGCTTATGGCTTAATCATCAAATTAATTGCTCTCTGTCTGTTCTTTTTTTTCCAGAGTGGATTTACTACCCACTTGACTCCACTTGAAGAGATATGCAAACATTTAGTCAGCTAGGACCATCGGAGATTTTCTTCATCGCTAGAAGAGACAATCCCTGTACGAGGTTAGTTAGTTAGTTATTATTACAGCTTCACTTGATCTGGGTTGAGATAATCCAATCTGGATTATAAACTATGAACTGTTCATCATCTTGTTTGATTCTTATGTATTCGAAATGTTTTCAATTGCATTTGGTTTTAGTAATTGCAGGGCACAGCTTTGGTTCACGGGAAGACTCCATTTCCGACAAGAATCATTTGGTGAGTGAGTGGTCAAAAATGATCTTATCTCTTTTCCCCTCAATTTCTTAAAAAAAACAATCTGGTCACCTCCATTTTCGATGTGGGTTTATAGGGTTTCGTTTAAAGAACAGAGTCGAGTACAGCGCAAGACCTGTGCCTCCAAACCTGATTGCAGCGGAGAAAGAAGAAGCCAAAGCTGTTTTAACTCTCTTCTTCAAGAAGCAAGGTCTTAGCAACAGCGTCTCCGTTAGGATCATTAACAAATCCGATCTCTTCATTGACCATTTAGTCTCTAGGCTCCACTCTGTTCATAAAGCCCGTTACCTCGTAGGTTCGATCTCTTCATCTTCTTCTTAAAACTTACATCAAAACCAAGGAATGAACCTGAAACGTTTGTGTTTGATTTTGCTAACAGGAAGAGAGCTTACCACACTTGAGATACGAGATTCTCTCGTTCCTTACCTGGAACAACTACATGAAGAACACGGTGATCTTCTCTCTGACCTCGTTGTCAGCTTCCCTGATCCACCACCACCACCTGCTGAAGATAGACCCGTTTCTTCACCTCCAGCTACAGTCACACAACCTCGTGGTCTCACTGACTCCGCCGCAGACACACGGAAACTAAGAGCCGTGTCTCGTGTCAGCGAACTCGACACAGAAGGTGCATTACGTCCTCAAACACTCTACCTTCTCGACCTCGGTTTAAACCTCGAGCAGATCAAAACCATCACCCGCAAGTTCGCAGCTTTTCCTTACTACAGCCTCGAGGGAAAGATCAAACCTGTCGTGGAGTTTCTTCTAGACTTGGGAATCCCAAAGTCAGACATCCCAACAATCCTCTGCAAAAGGCCACAGATTTGCGGGATAAGCTTAACCGATAATCTCAAACCCACGATGGCCTTTTTAGAGACGTTAGGCATTGATAAGAACCAATGGGCAAAGATCATTTACCGTTTCCCTGCTATCTTAACTTACAGCCGACAGAAACTTATTTCCACCGTTGAGTTCTTAACCCAAACCGGTCTCTCTGAAGAACAGATTGGGAAGATCTTGACTCGATGTCCTAACATCATGAGTTACAGCGTCGAAGACAAGCTACGTCCAACGATGGAGTACTTTAAGTCGCTTAACGTTGACGTTGCGGTTCTCCTTCATCGATGTCCACAGACGTTTGGATTAAGCATAGAGACGAACCTGAAGCCAGTGACTGAGTTCTTCCTTGAGAAGGGTTATGGTATAGATGAGATTGGGATCATGATCTCTAGATATGGAGCTTTGTATACTTTCAGCTTGAGAGAGAATCTGATGCCGAAGTGGGATTACTTTCAGACAATGGATTATCCCAAGTCGGAGCTGGTGAAGTTTCCGCAGTTTTTCGGGTATAGTCTTCAGGAGAGGATCAAGCCGAGATATGAGCTGGTGAAGAGAAGTGGAGTGAGGCTGTTGTTGAATCAGGTTTTGTCCTTGTCGGGAGTTGAGTTCGAGAAAGTTGTCAAGAAGAAGATGATGAAGAAACTTGTGTCTGATCATCAAAGTAGTAGCGAGCTGTTGTGAAGCTCTTTTTTTTTAGTTTAGAGCAATAAAGAGAGTTTGTGATCGAAGTGATAAAACCAAATCGTAATATTTAGCTCATTATTCATTTCGATTTCAACTTGAAGCTACATCTACAGTTTCATACTCTCTCCATTTCAAATTAGTTGTCGTTCTGGAGTAGAATTTTTGTTTCAAAATAAGTGTAGTTTTCGGTTTTCAATATAAAATTTATTAGTAATATTTTTTATTTTATTTTTCTATTGGTTGATATGTGGTTAGGTGTATTGGTAATAGTGTTTTTATTTTGAAAATATGTAAAATTAAATGTTTTCTTACTCTGTGTGCATAAACCTAGAACGACAACTAATACGAAACGGAGGGAGTATTTGATTGGAGCCCGAAGACTCATGTTATCTTCTACATCAACGGTATTTAGCATAACTCCTCTCAAACTCATGACTCCTCTTTATAAGTATTGAAACCTCTAACAGCAAACATTTTTTGTGAAGTAGGGGCTTCTCTTTTCTCTTTTAAGAATAGCATGCAGGGTTAATTGTTTAGGGTTGTCCATACATATTCAGATTTTATAGAACCAATTCCATGGCTTGTCATTTTCTCTGGAATACTTAGTTCTTGCAGACACAAAACCTGTTTGTAAAGTGCAAGGACACGTGCACTCAAATGTTTGGGGAGACTTACATTGCAAAAGCTCTGATGAAGGCCAATTCACATGAGATAAACAACATCTTTTCAACTAGCAAATTAGCTAGATATCCACAGATAGCCGAACCTGTGACACCAGAAAAAAGTTCATTATAAAAATCTTATAAAATGTAAAGTTGTACACAGAAATTGTAAAACTTGGACTGAGAAATATATCCTTATAGATATACTTTAACATGTATCGAAATATGAAACTAAAACATAAAATGGAACCTTGAGTCAAGTCAAGGGGGCTCAATGGGTTTCCATAACCTCAAAATTACAAACTGTGCTGCTGACATTCACGTGATAACCCTCTTTACATAATAGTTCCGCTTCTTTAGTGACGAATCCATGAATGTTTTATACCATGCTACTAGAGTAAAAATATAAATATAGATGTCAAAAATAAAAATGGAGAAGTTTAAAGTTAATAGAAGGGAAAGAGAAAATTTATGGAGTGTCACTTGAAACAATTGGTTTCATGTAGATCCGCCTTTGTATATAGAGCCACACTCAACTCTTAGATATCTTTATATATAAATAAGAGATTTTCTCTTTTCTCATGGTGCTACGTCACTAAATACTGAAATATAGAAGTGACATGTGAAAATTTAAGTGTTGTTGAGTAATGAGTTTTATACAATTAATTCAAATCTTGTACATTTAGAGTTTAATTGGTGATTACCATAGAAAATATTATGAATGAATAAAGAAAAAAATGCAGAGGAATGAAACTATAAGAATGAAGAGTAAAATTATTCTTTATCAATTTTGATGAGTAACAAATTTGTTATATATTTTTCTAGAATAAAAAGAATGATAAAAATGGAAAGGAAAAACTATTCATTTATGTAAAACAAATTAGGAATGCACTATTCCTTTTTATTAAGTTAGACTTTTAGTTATTTCGACACGTTTGTTGCCCATTCCGCGTTTCGGCCAAGGCCCACCAACAAACCATCGTTGAAGGTACATGTTTCTAAGATATGAACAAAGCTGTGTAACTGCTGCCGTTGGAATGTCTCTCCCCATCCAGTCGACAGAGTAACTGATAGAAATGATGATGTTCAAAAACACTTTATCCCACTGTGTTATTAAGTTCGTATTCTCCTCTTCTCTATGAAACTAAGCCACTATATATATATCATCCATAAGCTCAACCAAAATCTCATTGATTCTTCAAATTCTTCGATACCAGAAACTCTCGCTTATATACAAACGGCTACAATGGCAGAAGAACAAGCAGGAATTGAATTGCGTTGGAAACATGTTAAAATAGTGCTCAAGAGTATCAAAATAACCATTTAGTGAATAATATATAATATAATCTACAAAAACCAATAGATAACAAATAAAGTCTTAAAAATTTAGTGAAAATAAAAAAATGAAATTAGTAAAAAAATTAGTCAACAATTAATAACTTCTTGAAAAACTTAACAAAATCTAAAAATACATAAAATTCAAAAATACATAGAAAATATTCATAAGAAAAAAAGAGAAAGAAATTCATTTAAGCTATTCTTTTTTCATTTCATCAAACATAGGTCAACAATAACAATAGAAGTGAATCTCATGATTTTTTTTTTTTTAGGTCACCAAGTTCAAGCATAGAAAAATTAACAAGAAAAATAAATTATGAAACCACAACTAATTATTAATGAATAATATAAACAATCTTTTACAAAAAATCAGTTTGAAAATATAAAATAATAATATAATAAACAAAACCATAAAATTTAGTCTAGATGTATAATATAATTTGAGTTTGGAAAATTTTTTGGACCTTGGTTAATAATTTAGTGAAAACATATTATATAATTCTACAATATAAATTTTAAATATAAGTAGAAAAAATTATTTATGATATTATTTTTTCGTGTTAACGAAATTCATGCCAACGAAAAGAGAAAATCTCACTTATATTTTTATTTTTTGGTTATCAAATTAAAGTTTAAGAAAAATAACAAACAATCATACAAAAGTACAACCAATTATTATACATGATTAAAATTTAAAAATCAGTTTGGAAAGCAAAAAATCACAAAATCTAACAAGGAGAAAAAACATTATATATATTACTAGCACTAAAAGATCTATAAAAAAAAGTCATACAGAAATCGTGGGAAAAGAAATCATACAGAAATCAAAATATATGTGTTGATCATTTCACACATATACAGTCTGCGAAACAAAAACTAATAAGATAACAAATAAAGCCTTATAAATTTAGTGAAAATATAAAAATTGAGATTCGTAAAAAAAATATTCAACAATTTATAATTTGTTAAAATTACTTCATAAAATCAAAATATGCATAAAATTCAAAAATATAGAGAGAAAATACATTTATGATATTTATGTATCCTTTACGACAAAATATTAAACTTTACTTTACGACGAAACAGTTTCTCGTAATTTTACGAAGAATTAGCAAGAAAATATATGTTATGACGAACGTTTAACGACAAAACGGTTTTCGTGGTTATTTCGTCGTAAATGATATTTTACGACGAAATAACTATGAAAACCATCGTCGTTACACTACAAAAAAATATACGGGTTACTACGGAAATTTACGTCGAAAATTAATCGTCGTAAATTTACTTTGAATGTACGAGTAGTTACTTCGAATTCACTTTTTGACGTAAAGTAGTAGTAAATATACGAATAACTCAATTCATCGTAAAGTTGACGTACTTTTATGTTTACTTACAGTCGAATTGATTGTTCCTTATAAAATTAGTTGTAACTTAAGGTCGAATTTACAACGAATTATTTTACATTGACTTAACAACTTATGCGAGTCTTACAATTTTCTCTTGATTGTACTTAAAATAATTTTTTGGAATACTTAACATCTAAATACTATACTATTTTTTTTATAAATGAACTTCAATTATTTTTAAAAATATTTTTTTACCAAAAACATTTTAACATTAATTTATGGATTTGTTAGGAAATCACAAAGGTTCCTTAGCAGTTCTCTGACAACTGCTAAAATGTTAAACATGTCTCCAACAAGAACTTTAGTTACACTTAAGCCCAGTTCAGGAAGCATAGGCTTACATCCTTCAAAAATATAAAATAATTTTAGCCATTTGTTTGGTAAAAATCTTTTGATTTAGTGGCATAAATAATATTAATACGAGCTCCATTGCTTTTGAGTTCGAACCATGAACATTTCATGGGGAAATTTTAATTAATACCACTAGTTTGATACCTCTTTTTAAATTTATTACTAATGAATGACTATTTTCATAAATTTCATCAGTTTGTGATAAAAATATATTAAGTTAAATTTTAAAAATATTAATAAAATTTTATAAACCTAATCACACCCTCTTAATACTAAACCTAAACAATAATTATTAAAGTCGGAATTCAAATCTAAATATATTTTTGATTGAGTGTATTTTTGAAAAAATAGTATTTAACTTACAATATTTTTTAACAATTTCTCATATTCCACTCTTGCCCTTTTTCAGTTAGCTTGTACTCTTTTAAAAGTAAGGACTGGTACTGGTTACACTACACACATCAAGTGTTTGCCTTTATTAAATGTTAATGGGCTGTATTATGGGCGTCTACATTTCAGCTAACTAAGAATTAAAAAAAAATAGTATAATTGAGTTCGAAAAAATATTATCCAAATCCAGTGTACTTGCAAGATTTTTCTTTGATTTCGCATTACTTGAAGGTCTGACTTTCTTTTAATGGGTAGGTTCTATTTATATTTTCCAAACTATTAATCCTATTAGAGCTATTAATGGTTGTCATGATCTTTTCGTAGCTGTCCAATGTCAGTACTTTTGCTTTTATTTCCATAACGGGTTGTAGATTAGAGAAGTTAATGAAGCTTCTTGGATTTCAAAATTACCTTCTTTTTTGCTCAGATTATATTTATGTACTTATTTAATCTCTTATTATATGACTATTGTTCTGTTTATCAATTTCTGCAAGCTCCCTGATTTGACTATAAAGATCTGCACTTTTGAAAAAAAACAAAGTAGAAATGTTGGTGTTGTTGCCAACCCAAGCAACGTTTTATATTTTTTTTCTTATTAATATTTGATTCACCTAACCAACTAGTCCTCGGCATATTAATTGGTAACTTAAACACCGAACCACAACCGAACCAAAAAAACAAGACCAAAGCCAAATTAAAAATTATAAAAATTCAAACGATTTTTATATTTCTAAATTCAAAAATTCGAAATTAAACTAGGACCGAACCGAAAACTGAACAGATATCCAAATATTTTGAATATATTAAAATTTTTAATTATTTTAAATTTTAATATATATAAATATAATTTATAAATAAAAATTTCCAAAAAAATCTGAACTACCTGAATAACCCGAATATTTTTGGGTTTTTCGGATTTAACTCAAGTTTTTAGGGTTTTTTGGTTTCTTGGACTTTAAACCCGAACCAAATCCGAAGATTTCACTTTGAATTTTATAAAAAAATAGAAACTTGATCCAAACCCGACATTATCCGAACTGAACCGATCTGAAAAATGTTTGGTTCCTAAACTCCCTAACTTGAATAAGCAGAAAATCGAATAAATTGAACCTACCCGAACCGAAAACCCGAATGCCAGGACTATAACCAACTATGTGTTATATTAGTTCATAAATTCTTTTTTTTTTTCCAGAAATTGTTATCTGTTTAGCAACTTTCACATTTACTAAGTAAAAGAATTTAAACACGCAAGTCGCAAGTGAAAAGAAAAAGTTAAAACAAAAGAGCCAAAGTCAGTCTACACTGTACACCAAACACAAGTTTTGAAAAGATCTTTAGTCTAGTAATGACTAATGAGTAATCTCGTCTTTACGTGCTGTTTCTTTCTATCATTATGAATTTAAATCAGAAACTCTGTCACAGATCATATACTATTTCAATAAGGAAAAGAAAAAGGTACTATTGTAGTTACCTTTAGGTAGGAAAAATCATAATAATGAAAATAAATAATGAAAAAGAAGTTATGGAAGAAAAAGAAGGAAAAAAAAAAAAAGGAAGAGGACCACATTTACCAAATATTCGGGGTCTGATGTCAATGCGGATAAGTCTATGTATTAATGTGTCCTAAAAATAGAGAAACAGATTATTCTATATGTTATCATCGTAAATTTTACTATCATCTGTAATGTGAATTTTAAAACGTCTTACACTAAGATTATACAGAATTACTCATCTGTAATATGAATTTTTACTATCATCATATTTTTTTCATGTCATATTTTCCCCTCACGGCTTAAGTAGTGAAATGTGGTCCTCTTCCTTTAATTTACTTTTTGTTACCCTTCTATATGCTTCCATACTTCTTTTGTAGAATTTTTTCATTGTAAGTAAATATGTCCATTATATCAAAAAGTTATTTAATCAACATTTCCTTTTATCAAGTAAAATTTATATAGTTTGATAACTTATAATTGAAAAACACAGTACTCAATTTTCTTAAATTACTGGTGTATATGTATCTTGTAAAGTGTTAAAATCTTTTTTTCGTCGATTTAAAATTTAAACTGAGAGGCATGTGAATTGTGAATAACAGAACAAGCCCATGATCATGACCATGAGGTCCATGCGCCACACAAAGTAATCACACCATATTGGCTCTTTGTATATATTGAATTTAGGTCAATAATGTTAGTAAGACTTTAGGCATGTCAATGTAGATGTAGATAGGTCTCTTTACCATTAGGCTCGTCATCTTGCAGGTTGGTCCCCAAACATTAACACGTTGTTTAATCCCTACATGTCTTGATTACAAATATTCTAGGAATTTTTTTTGTAAAATGTTTTTTAATCTTCAAACGAAATGTCGTCAAGAAGACGGAGAACTATTAATGATGTTAAGAGTAGCTAATATATGTTTATCAAGCAAATAGTTATATACTTTTATGGTTAGGTTAACTGATTGGGAGAAAGTAAGACAAACAGAGTAGACATTCAGGAAAGCAATCTCCAAATGCCCAACAACTAATGTATGAATAAAAAAAGACATCTAAGTACTTAACTAATACACATCCATTGTCTATAGACTATAATGTACAAGAAAAGTCTTATAAGCAAATCAAAGAAGATCCAATAAATTAGTAACACTAACAATATCACGATTTGGTTGTGCGTAAATCTTTATTCGTCCGATTCTCACAACTACACAACACAAAAACTCAGGTAACTAAAAGCAATGAAACAATGTGATAAGAGACTAAACGGTTGTTCTTCTGGTTTAGATGACTTGAGTGTTATGGTCCTTACGTATGTATCTCTTTTATAACCATTTTGTTGATGATACTCGTTCAAAGCTAATGTTTATAATCATCATGATACCAGTTTCAATTTACTTATCGTTTTATAATAGAACTTTTGTTTCAAAATAAGTGTTGTTTTAAGTTTTCGATGTAAACTTTATTGATAATATTTTTTAATATATTTTTTGTTGGTTAAAATATGGTTAGATGTATTAGTAATGATCTTTTTATTTTAAAAATATATAAAATTAAATATTTTCTTAATTTATGTGTATAAATTAAAACGACCATTGAAATGAAATGAAAAGAATATTATATTAATATTTAAAAGGGTAATAATGATGTTGAAACATATGATGATAATGTGAGTTTAAATATTCGATGGGAATATTTTTTCATTTTCTACTCTCAGATATAATGGCAAATCCTGAAATCCCTGAAAAAGACTGGTATAGTATTAAGAAAAGAAAAGAGGGTCCACAGCTTCTGAAATTATTGTAACCGTTCTTACCCACTTCATGCGACCTAGAATTATTGCAATTAAATAATTTAGAGTATGTAAAATGTTGTGTTTCCAAAAAAAATATAATTCTACTTTGTATTGTGTAATGTGGCATCAAAAATAATAAAAGTATTATATTGTCACATAATGGATTACTTGGTGCCCCCACATGAATGATTGCAATACATTTGCATATCGATCGGTATGGTTTAACCGCTTACAAAGAGAACTAATTTTAAATCACAACACCACATTTTTATGGAAACAAAGTTAGGTCCGTCTAGAAAGTTGGTCTCTAGCTTCAACTAAATTTTATTTTCTAACCAAACGAGAAAGAAAAAAGAACATAACTTAATCTTTCCAATTTAAAGATCAACAGAACATTGCATAGTAACCTTATAAAACAAAACCGGGTTTTGATTTGTTTAGTTTAGTCTAGTTTGATTTAGTTTACAATGAGACAAACTTTCAGTGTAAATACTGAAGAAACATTTTTCAACAGAAAATATATATTGAACAAATTAAGATGTATATAAAGTTTAAGAATGAATAGAGACAAAATAACATGCTTCAGTATGAAATCAAAAATCAATTACAAGATTATGATAATAGAGATTTGGCAGAACTATTTAGAAAATCGAAAATGCATGGACATATATTTTTTACGAATATTGGATCATTCTTTTTTTTATTTCTTTTACCAGGTTTAAGTTGAAATTCAAGTTTGGATCTTTTTCCTTTTGCTTAATTTTGTTTGTATCTACATTATATTTACTCTATTTATTTATTTATAAACAAATCATACATGGTGCAGCCAAATAAATTTATATCACTTACATAAGAAATTATATCATGACTACAAGAACAAGTAGATAATCTAAAAAAAGTAATAAAAACAAAAGAAAATACAGTAAGGGAATATCACACTGTTGAAACGAACAGCTCTTGCACTCCACGGCTATCAAGAAGAAGAAAAACACTAGCTTCTTCTTCTTTCTTCCCCAATGCTGCCGTCATCGTAAAATAAATAATTAATATAAATTCTGATAACCTGTACTGTATTTTATTTTATTGTTTCTGACACTGATAAATGCTTTGTTTTCTTATTCCACTAATAAATTTGATTACAGTGTTTATGAAAATATGTGATTTAGAGTTGTCATAAATCTTCTGTTCCTTTCGCACCAACATGTTCTTAAACAAAGGCCACATATTATTTCCTAAAAGGTTAAAACAATTTCAAGAACCTAAAAAGGCAAAATGTTTAACTGCACTTGTCTTAATCTTTTGGAGTTTCTCTGTTACAATTTAACAACATAATAATTGTATTTTAAAATGATTATTTGTGGACAGCCTTTCAAAGATATCAATTATCATCAAGTGTGTTATATACCTTATGTTTTGTACTCTTTCTTGAGATTTTATATCTTTTACTAATTTTCTATTTTTCAATCTCAAACGAAACTTTACGCGTTGATTGCTGATCTTGTAAATCTCTTACTTTCTGCCTCCATATAAACTGTGATACATAGACCATTGAAGACTAGTTGATTTTCAGAGGTAAAAATACAAAATATATTGGCCACAATATTCCAAAATGACTTAAAGCAAGCAAAATAGATGTTCGACCATTACATCTATTCCGCCAATGTTTTGTTGGTTATATAGGATGAATCAATTAAGAATACCGAAGTTTTATACTTCGATGTAATAAACAAGTTGAAAATGTAATGTTTTCTGATTAGATGGAAACACATGACATTGTAAGCTATTTCTCCAAAAACGGTAAGATAGATATATACATATGGTGTTGCCGATTCAAGCGTTCTTTGTTACAAGTGCTACTCCAGCTTTCTGTATATGTATTGCTTTTGATTACTTATGGTGTTGATAAAGCTATGTTCTTGAAGAGTATTTTCTTTTCTTTTGGTTGCAAATAGTAGTTCATGTGGTGTTCATTACAATTTTACAAAAGGCTTTTAATACTTAATTATGAAAATTATATTAGACAAAAATCGAGAGCGAATTAAGCACATAGAAATATGATTTTTTGTTTGAGTAAGAGTATAATCTAAAAAGTAGAATATAATATTTTATAACAATGTATGGAATGTTTTTGTTTATCCCACTTACATCAATGTAGTCGGGGCTGGCCAAAAAGGTAAGCCATCCAAAACAATAGATTAGAACATCTGATTTAAAATGACATATTTTAATTTTATTTTCTTGCTAATGTTTATAGATAAAAATTGATAATTTCTTTAGTTAAAATATATTTATTGAACATTTCTAGTTATGATAATTTGAAGGCATAATTCAAACATGAACTTTTTGAAAATAATATATATTTAAATATAATTGGTGATCATTTGTTTATGAAACTAATACTTTTACAAAAATCAATATCAAAATAGGCTAGAAAGCATGCTAGAATTTTTGTTTTCTTGAAAAAGAATAATTATTATCTAACATAACGGAGGGAGTATTTGTTAACTATTTTGATATCGATTATTATAAATAAAAAAAACTTTTTAAAGTTAAAATTAATAATTAATTATTTATAGTATAACAGATTACACTCTAATTTTTTATTAATTAAGTCTGTTATAATTAAAGATTTGATTACATTCGTTTAGTTTAATGAATGATTTGCAAGTATTTTAGAGTTTTAAAATTTACTGTTTATATCAAATTTTAATTAATTTTATATTAATGTTTTATAATTTAGATAAATATATTAAATGGAATAGTTTTGAAATTAGATTAGAGCATTGTAAATGTTAAATATGCACTGAATATAGCTTTCCATTCAGTTAAATGCAAATATAAATGAAAAAGAGATTTGTGCTTACTTTAAGGGGTGAAGATCTAATTTGAAACCTGTCTGTCTAAATGTTTAAGTATTTCATATAAAATCGTTTCTCAAATGCTAATAGATAAAATTACTAATTAGTAATCATAATTTAATAAAGATGTATATCTCAGTAATACTCCTCCCCTTGAAATAGAAAAGGCACAGTTATAGGTCAAAAAGAAGAAAAATATATTCTATGTTATATTTTTATATGATTTTCTCTCCTTTTTTTGTTTTCTTTATTTGGCAACTTTTCTCGTGTTTCTTAACTAGGAAATTAGGAAAATTAGAAAAATTCAAAATCTTTTCTAGGGATTCTCCTTGAACAGTGAAGCTAATCCCGTGACGACCTTAGCTTCTCTCTCCACCGCCTCTGCCACGTCATCATTTCCGGCAACCGACTTAAGAGGAGAGGAAGAAGAATTCACCGACGCCAAAAATTTCTCCTCGAAACTCAGCTCAATCTGCGAACAATCTATCTCCGTTTCAGCCACAACGGCGGACGAATCAATCGGCTCCGGGGCGTTATCGCCGGAGTCACGTGTGTACGAAGACAGCCATTTAGCTCGCATGTAATCAGCTTTCCTCCACGGCGGAAAATGCATACCTTTCTTCTTCAAGCTCTGCCTCGCCGCCTCTGAAACCATCGAAACAATCTGACTAATCCGGTCAGATTTCCCGACGAAAACGAACGGTAGAGACTGAAGCAACGCCTTATAAGCATTCGTCTGCCGTGCGATCTCGAACTCCGATCGAAAATCCACATCGATCAAAAACCTTTCACGGTTTACAATCACGTCGATGTACTCATACTCGCCTGAAATTCCAGAAATCAATTTTCATGAGAATCAAAAAGTAAAGTAGTAGAAGAAGCAAACCGGTTTATAGAGATTGTACCGGCCGGTATAGATCGAGTTTTATCCCATTTCGATTTACAGATTGAGGAATCATAACCAAGAGACGAGAGTCCATCAACGACAATCTTCCTCATATCATCTTTTCGTTTGACTGATTTGTTCTTCTCCAGAATCTTCGCTGCATCAGCTAATAGATTCATCTCGATGACGCTCGCGCATGGTATCAAGCTCTATCAAGATCCATGGATATGATTCGTTAAACTTAGAACTAAGTTTTGGTTGCAAAGATCGAGAAGACGTTACCTTGAAACGGTCATAAGCGTCGTTGAAAGACTCAACGGAGTAACCGAACAAATCGAATTCATCGTCGGAGCTATCGTCGTTGTTCCCGTTGAAACAATTGCAGCGATTCCGTCCGTTTTTAGCTTGCTTCTCGTTGCTCTCCTCCATGTAGTTCTGAACCATCTTCGCTAAAACGACGGAGCTCGGCTCGAACTCCGAGACGACTCCATCTCGCTCTCGGCCTTGTTGAGCTTCGATGAGTGGTTTATCTGAGTTTGAGCTTCTCAGAACATTTGTGAACGGTCGATCTAAGAGACGCTTGAGGCGAGACTTGAGCACTGGTTTAGCTGATTCAACTCGAGCTGAGTCTCTACTCGCCGGAAAATCTGATTCAGTCGGCTGGATCTTCATCGGAAACGGTGTCGCATAGATCGAATCAAAGCTTAGAGAAACAGTTCAATTCAAAATTTTCTAGAAGACGAAACGAAGCAAAGAGAAGGAAAAAAAAAATCTAAGAGACGGAAACGGAGTTTCTTAACGGCGACGAGTTTCACGAAACACATGACGGAGATTGTCGGAAACAAAGGTAAAGGTAACCGGATAATTCATTTTCCGGCGAGAATCAATTCGCCAACTATAGTAACAATTTTTTCTTCTGGTTACGGTAAAGCCAGATTGGTTGATTAAATAGGTGCACAAAGATAGACGAAGCTGAAGAGTCCAAAGAAGAAAAGGTGTGACTAGACGCGATGATGCCACGTCATATTTAATTACGTGATATCTTTTCGTTAAAATTATTATTACGTGATATATTTAAATTTACCGTTTAACCCTCTTAGTGGGACGGTGTGGTTTGTTTTTTACTGATCTTTAGTAATTGCGGTAGATCCTTTTTAGGGGAAAACTGTCAGTAAGTAAAATCGTAATGATGGGATTACGATTTTATCCTCGCCAGTCTTCCACTACTGTGGCGTGGAATATCGGGCATATCCCTATCACAGTCATCTTCGGGATTTTTGGGAAATGTTAATTTTAAAATAAAATTGTAATTAATTAAAAGTTTAATATATCACAGCTATTTTGCAGGAAAATTAGATGACACTTAGCCACTATGAGCGTACCACGTAGCGGAAGACGCTCTTTTACTCCTCTGTTCTTGAACTGCAAACATAAAATCCTTTTAATAAGCTTTTTGGACGATCCACTAATGCCAAAATGAATAAAGACTTGCACGGTCCACTTATTAGTTTCATGCGTTTGTCAACATGGGAATTGGATGGTTATTTTCATTTTCTTTAAAGATTTCCTTATTTAAGAAATAATTTAAACGCAATAATTAAAATGTGAAACGAGCAAGAAAGAGTTATTATTTTGTATAGAAATGATAGGAAGTCCAAATTCTGTAAATACTTGAGTGGAAGATATGATGAGTTCCTTTTTCAGTTTTTAAAAGAAAACTCCTTACTTTTAATATTTCCTCCATATTTGTGATGTTTTAACTACTTCATACATATTAAAAATAATAAATATATTATTTTATTTATTACCTTTTGGTTTTATCAATAAAATTTAATCAAAATATTACTTAGACATATTTCACATAAATTGAAAATGATAAAATATACTAATATATTTTTATTTATTATACAGTTATTTAAATAAAAATAATCTAACTAAATATTAATTGTTATTTAAAAGGATTACAAAATTAATAAAAAAAAATCTGTATTGAAAATGTAGAATGATATTTTTGAAATAAAATAAAAAAGCTAAAATGATATTTTTAAAAATAGAAAAAAATTAAAATAATATTTTTTATGTAACAAAAAGTGTTAAAAACATTAATTTTTCAAATACAATAATAAAATTTAAAACATCAATCATTTCTATATGAAAGGAGTAGTAACTGTAATAAATTGATATATAATTAATTGTTAGTTTTGTCGAAATGTATATATAATTAAAAACTATAAATATTTTAGATTTTATTTTACCAAAAAACTACAAATATTTCAGTTTTCAAAAATACAAATAAAAAATCAGTATTTAAAAACCTTTTTTCTTTTACAGATATATTAATATTCAGAATATTCAATTCGAATTTTGATTGAGTTTGATTTTAATTTTTTTGTTTATAAAATCTATTGGGTTATATACTATAATTTGTTAGAAATAAAATATCTTGATTGTAAGTTTTAACCAAAATTCTAACTATATTTAAAGTTGTAAAACCTTGTGAATTTCAAATTATATCTTATAAAAGTACTAATAACATTATTGTAATTTCAAATAAATCAGAATAGTAGAAAGAAAATTGTCAGCACAAAATGGAAAGTCCCATTTTAATTAGAATAAAATGCATTTGACTTTGTACTCTTCGTTTTGCTTGTTTAACTGTGTGCTTAAAACGTTTTGTTCAATAGGAAAAACTAAAAATATGAACAAATCGAAAAATGTGTTGAAGAAGATCATAAATTTCATAACTCCATCTGACCCCTTAAAGGAGCTTGTAAACGCCGCACTGGACCCAAATTGGTTTGTTCAATTTTCATTGGCTGACTTAACTAATTTAGCCAAAATCAAAGCGTTCAAATGATTTTAATAAAACAGACAGAAGTCTTCAATCGTCTAAACTAGCTATTTTTAGAAGATACTCCCTCCGTTTCAAATTATTTGTCGTTCTAGGTCTATGCACACATATTAATAAAACACATGATTTTGTATATTTCCAAAATAAAAACATAATTACCTATACACCTAATCATATTTCAACTAATAAAAAAATAAATTGAAGAATCTTATTAATGAATTTTGCATTAAAACTCTAAAACGACACTTATTTTGAAACGAATTTTTTTTCCTACAACGACAACTAATATGAAACGGAGGGAGTAGATTGAAATTAACTTATACTCCATCCGTTTCATATTGGTTGTCGTTCTAGGTTTATGCACATAGATTAAGGAAATATTTAATTTTACATGTTTTCAAAATAAAAACACTATTACCAATACACCTAACCATATATCAACAAATATAAAAATAGAGTAGAAAATATTACCAATAAATTTTGCATTGAAAACCGAAAACGACACTTATTTTAAAACAAAAACTCTACTCCAGAACGACGTCTAATTTGAAACGGAATGAGTATCCTTTAAACTTTAACTTTAGTAACTGAATCACTGTAACTAGTTAGTTTATCTTCAAGTAGGACTGATCCTACAATAAATATTTATGAAAGATCAACCTTAGGTGTTAAATTTATATAAAAATCTAAGATATCAAAATGTTGTAATATAAACATATATTCCCTCAATTTCATATTAACTGTTGTTTTAAATTTTAAATTTTGTTTCATTATAACTATTGTTTTATATTTTCAGTGTATATATTAATTAAATTTTCATTTCAAAATAAGTATTATTTTATAGTTTTAATGTAAAATTTATTAAGAAGATTCTCCAATTTATTTTTTTATTAGTCAAAATATGATTAGATGTATAAGTAATTATGTTTTTATTTTAAAAATATACAAAATTATATATTTTATTAATATGTGTGTATAAACCTAGAACGACAATTAAAATAAAACGGAAAGAGTATTATTATGAAATGTTAGCTATTCAACTACACAAGGCCTGGTCTGATTACAAGAACGAGACACGGAAATCTTGACCGTTTAGTGACTTTTGTTTTATACTTGTATTCAGAGAAACGAAAAAGTTAAAAGCAAATTAAAAAGTATAAAAGGAAAAGTAAATGAGATTAGAAAAAGAAGTAAAACGAATAAAATTATTTTGGTAATAAAGATTGTGGACACGTGTAGGAATCAAGTGGAATAGAAGGTAAAAGAAAGAAGAGAGGAGCCTTCCTTTGTACGTATGTCCGTAATTATCCCAACGGCTGGTGAATTAAAAGACAACCTTTACTCCCCTCTGGAGTCTTGTACCATTCATTTATTTGTTTCCTTATCCCCAGCTTTCACTATTTTATACCACTCGAAATCCTAACTAACCCTTCATATGCTATTCTGTTTTAGTTTTTTTTTTTTTTTTTTTT
>MU105648.1:0-20515 GCA_012274485.2 Sinapis alba | reverse complement strand
AGGCTTGAAGGTTTGGCGATGAAGTCGTGAGTTACGCTCATTCCAAATCCAATAAATTGTGGCTTGAGTTGCAATGAGCGTTAGTCTTTTGATGTTCTGATTTCCTTGCATGCTTTGCAGTTGCGAGAGATTGTCGTCCCAGTTCACTAGTGGTTGCATATGACACCTGCCTGCAATCGCTCTCCATATCAGACTTGTGTAAGAACATTCAAAGAAAAGGTGATTCCTGCTTTCATTATTTGCATTGCAAAGTAAACAAAGCGGATCGACAATTATTCCCCATTTGATTAGCATGTCGCGTATAGGGCATCAGTCAAGCAGTACCAGCCAAGTCAGGAAGCTGTGGCGGGGGATACCGTAGGATGTCCAAACCACCTTAGCCCAAGTGACTTCTTGAATCGGGCCTTTGAGGTAAGTGTAAACCTCTCCAATGATGTATTTGGTTTGCGCCCTTCCTTCTATTTTCCAGCTGTAGTGATTATCTCTCTCTGAAAGTTGTACGGTTGTTAAGAAGATTTGTAAAGCGAGTTGGTTCTCTGTTCTTGCAGGAAGCAGGAGCCAACGAGAATTATGGTGTAAGGAGGCCACAATTGCTGTCTTCGGGATACCAAGGCGAGTAGCTGCAGCATTTAAGTACCCATAGAGGCTTCCAAACGGAGACCAATTGTCAAACCAGAAGTTTGTGCCTTCACCATTGCCTACAATCCTTTTGAGAAGAGGGTAAACTAAATCCCTTAGACTTGATAAGTTTGTTGACCATCCAAGAAAACTTGCTGCTCCTGTTGATTGACCAATAGTTACTCAAATCTCCTTTTAAAATGACTTCTTTAAACCAGTAGACCCACACCGAATCAGGTCGGAAGAATAATAGCCAAATAAGTTTCAAAATACAGGCTTGATTCCAACTGTGAAGATCTTTTACACCTAGGCCACCTTGCTCCTTCGTAAAAATACTTGTTTTCCAGCTGACCTTTGCTGAATGATGCCCTTCACTCTTCCCTTTCCATAAGAACAAACCACAAAGGGGGTTTATCTTATTTATACAAGCTTTTGGCAGTATGAAAGTGGAGCACCAGAAGGTGGAGATACCCGCGCTCACCGTTTTGATCAAGAGTAAGCGACCAACAAAGGAAAGTGCCTTGACCGACCAAGAGGAAAACTGTTGTTTTAGTTTCTAAATATATTTCGGGTCCGATCTCATTTCTATTTGGTAAAACTATATCGATCTTTTTTTGATGCTATAAACTCTTACCTAATTATACATAGATGAATATAAACACACATCATGTTGGAAGTTTTTCTTTCAATGATTTATGTAGAAGATAGCTGGGGAAACTGAAATTAAGGTGTTGATTGTTTTTGGTCTTTGAAATGGTTTTTAGTTTTTGTTTTTCTAGAATCTATCTTTTACCCAATCAAGATTTAGTTTTTAGTTTTTGCTTTTGTAAAAATTATTTACTTTGCCAATCAAGATTTTAAACAAATAGATTCCCTAAAATTTAGGGAAACTAGTTTTTCAAAATTTTGTTCAGTTTATGAAGAAAAACCAAAAACCAACTTTTGTGAGCTTCTAATTCAAAAACGAATTTTGTTTAATTTTTGTAATAAACCTACATTTTAATTAATTAATAATTAAATAAAGAATAATTTCAAAAATAAAAAATTCATATACAATTTTCTGTATATAAGATATCATTTTAAAAATAGTATGAAATATTTTTTTGTGTTTCATTATATGTAAAATAAATTTAGATATTTATATATAATATTAATTAATTGTAAAATTAGTTATTAACTTCTATAGATAATGCAATTTGTAATTCTAATAATTATTAGACACATGAAACAATAACTAAATTTTCTAAAAACATTCTATTATATAGAATTTATATCAATAAAATTTCATAATATTTTTAAAATTTGTAAGTATATCTAATTATGTATGATTTATAGTATTTTATGATTTATATTTTAGTATAATATAAGTTTTTTAAAATATAATAACTAAAATACATGTTAATTTATTTTGATTTATATTTAGAATAATATAAGTTTTTTTTTAAAAAATATAATAAATATAAAATTTTAATTCTTTTTGTATTTTTAAATAATAATTACAAAATTTTTGTAAATGATTAATGGTAATTAATTTCTAAATTAATGTATTAGTTATTTTTGAAAAACTAAAAAATACAGAAAAACCAAAAACCAAAGTTTAAAATCTAGAATCTAAAAACTACTAAAACAATCATCACCTAAGAAAATGATGACTCGTTACCAATAAATAATGTTAAGTTTCTTAGCACTGAAATGAAAAAAAATAGAAAAAGAATATTTTTCCTTTTCAACTTTTTATTTTTTTGGATCTGATGATAATATGCAAAATAACTGTAAAACAGTATGTTGCCGTTATAACAGTAAATATATATATTATTAGTAGCGGTATAGTGCAGTTTGTCACCATTCAGATCTTAAGTATAGTGCACTGTACTTTTTATTTTTATCCTGATTTTTATCCTATCAAATTTTTTCATGACTAGGTTTTTAGTAAGGCGGTACATAATAATAAAAAAAGATAATCAAGAGAAAGTATTAAAGATAAAAATATAAATATAAATAATAATTATCTCATTTTTATCAAAATGATCGATTCAAGAATGACTAACTTACATTTTTATTAATTTTAATTTTACTCTAAATACATATGTTCAATTTTTCATTTTTTAATTCACATATAAATAAAAATTACTCTTTTTCTTTTACGTTGTTATAAAAATATATTTGTAATAAATAAATCGTTATCTAAGTTGTAACAATAATTGTATTTTTGGTGTAATTTTGAGGTTGGTAAAATATATGTTTCTTTCAAAAAACATGTGTTGTTTAAAAATACAATTATCTATTAAATATAGGTAAATAATATATTATTAGTATTTATATAAGGATAATTCTCTCAAATAGTCTCTTTTAAGTTTTCTGTGTATATTTACCTCTTTAATAAAATATTTTAGTTATTTTCTTCCTTAAATGCTATTTTTGTGATAAAAACTTTTTAAAGGTTATTCTAAGATATTTTTCTTTATATAAATTATGATTTTACAAAACAAAAAAGAAAATAAGTGTTTTCTGATATCTACTATAATTTATTTTAAATTAAATCCTTTTAAGTTAACAATTAATAACAAAATTAATCTAAAATAGATACATTATTAATTATATTCATAATATTGAAAAGTGAATGGTAAGATATAAATAAAACATGGTACTATATATTTTTAAAATATATATTTGAAATGATTTTTTTTATCAAAGTATTTGAAATGATAACTATAAAATCTAATTTAAACAAATACAAAAGCAAAAAAAATATTTGTGTAGACATGCATATCAAAGTGTATTAATTTTTTATATTTTGAATAAAAAGATTTGTATAATGTTTCTCATTATTGGTGAAATTTCAAAATCATGTTTTTCATATATAAATTTTATAATATTTTGAGGATTTAAATGAAACTAGTGTTACTCCCGTGCTACACACGAATCAAATCTCTTATATTTTAAAATATTATATCATAATTTAAAATTTAGATAAACTATGATTTTTTAAAATTAATCATAAATCTTTATATAGTTTTATTTTGTATCAATCAAAATTTTCAATCCAAAAACGGAATATAAAGTGATCAATATAAAATCATTTTGCTATCTACTCTTTTATATTGTTTGATATTTCATTCCAAGCATCTCCTTTTCTGTGTTTTCTTTTTTTTTTTGTCTGTAATTTTAAGTTTTTTTTAAAAAAATATGAATATCTTAAAATGAAGCGATGGAAAAGAAAAGAATGAGAAAATGCATAAGAAAAAAAAAATTATATGAAAAGTAAAAATGATACATGAAAAGTTGTATAGAAAATAAAACAATTGTAAATCATGATTATTATTCTAGAATATAGTATTGATGATCTTTTGGCCTTGATAATTGAAATTTTTTAGAAATTTAATTATTAGATAGTTTAGTTTTTTTTAATGTGTGTTAATGATTTATATTAACATTAATTTAAAAGGGCAATTCTCTTAAATAGCACTTTTAAGTTATTGTCACAAAAATAGTTCTAGAAAAATAAAATGACTTAAATAACATTTTTCTTTTTTGAAAAATTCAATTTTTTTTATTTTTTTTTGAAATTTGAAATTCTATCCTCAAACCCACCTTTTAACTCTAAACCCTAAAGTCTAAATTAGTTAACCCTAAGGATATAAATGCATATAAATAAATTTTTTAGCTTCTAAAAAACATTTTGATCATTTTTTTTTAAAAAAAACTATTTTTGTGAATAATAAATTAAAATAGATTATCTAAGGAAATTTCTCTAAAAAAAAATTGTAAAATATATTTTATTTGTTAAAATCTAATTGGTGAAATGACTTGTGTTTTGGTATTTATGGATGTTCTTAAACATATTCTAATTTTTTAAAATACTTTGTGGTTTAGTTCTCGCATACTTTTCCTACGATCCCACGATACCACCCACCCAGATCGATAAGCAAGCAAACCTCCCAAACTAAAACTTTCATATTTTCCCGATTCAGATCAAACCACTCATCGCCGTTGCCTCCGCCACTTGCTGCTAAATCAAAGGTTTGATCTCAATATTCTCGATCGATTTTCATTTTCACTGTTTCCATAATCTCAAAATCTTCGGATCGTTTAATACCCAAATCCGATCTGCGATTAACAGAATCTGACATTCGCTCTCGATAAAAATTATGATTATGTTCTGTTGTGTTGTTATATGGAAAAGTCAGAAGAGAGATGGGAGCATTCGCATCGAGGTTTTGGTTCATGATGTTCCCTGCAAAAGAGTATAAGATCGTTGTTGTTGGTTTGGATAACGCCGGTAAAACGACGACGCTTTATAAGCTTCACTTGGGTGAAGTTGTCACCACTCATCCTACTGTTGGAAGCAATGTCGAAGAGCTCGTTTACAAGAACATCCGCTTCGAGGTTACCCTTAACTTTCTTCATAATCTAATTCTTGTTTTTTTTTTCTTTCCCAAGAATTACTGGGTTTCATTGCAAGAACATAGTTTAGGTTTGAACTGTTTCTATGTGTTTCTGCTGAACTGGATGCTCTGTTTTATGTTCTTGTCCTCCTTGGTTTGTGGGAAGGCTTCACAATCTCAAAGCTTTGAACTTTATTCATATTTGCACCACTCTAATGCTTTCTGATAAGAATTTGCGTATCCTTGTGTATACGTTCTTGCATTGCTACTTGTCCATAAGCCTGCGGTTTCAAGCTTTGCCAAACTAAGTTGATGCGTAGCTTCTCACTACTTTTGTCTTCAGGTTTAATTTCATTGCAAGGACATAAACTCAACTGTTCCTATGTGTTCCTCTATTGAATCGGATGCTCTGTTTCTGTTCTTTTTTTTTTATAAATTATATCCATGGTTTATGGAAGGCTTCACAATCATATTGCCACAATTCTTATGGTTTCTGATTAGAATTCGTGTGTATGTTCAGCAATTGCTATTTGTCCGTAACTTGCACTTAGTTTTAACAATTTTCTTATCTTTAGGTTTGGGATCTTGGTGGTCAAGATAGGCTCAGAACATCATGGGCAACTTACTACAGAGGAACGAACGCTGTAATCGTGGTTATCGATAGCACAGACAGAGCCAGAATCTCTTTGATGAAAGATGAGCTATCCAGATTACTCGGGCATGAGGATCTTCAGAACTCGGTGATACTCGTGTTTGCAAACAAACAGGACCTGAAGGATGCTATGAGCCCAGCTGAGATCACGGACGCGCTTAACCTTCATAGTATCAAGAACCATGATTGGCACATTCAAGCAAGCTGTGCAGTCACTGGGGAAGGATTGCATGATGGGCTTGGTTGGATTGCCCAGAAAGTTACTGAGAAACCTCCAAGCTAAGAGGAAATGTCAGAAACTGAATCACATAACATTGAACCTTCACATTTTCTCTTTATGGTTAATTGATTTTTCTTTTTATACAGTGTATTAATTCCACTCTTCATGTAATGAGTTTCATCTATTTGGGTTACTCTGATTAAATAGTTAAGTGAAACATACACTAAGTTACCTCCAAACAAGAAGACATTTTTGCCATCAAATGCAAAGTTTGAAGCAGGATTCTAAACAACCTTTCTTGAAGTTTACAGACTGTACAGCTTCTGGGATTCAAGGGATCAACCTATGATCTACAACACTATTCACCAAGGTTACTACTGGTTCTATTTCTCTTGATAGTCCTAGTTTACGTCGATGAAATTGTGGTAGGTTGATAACAGTGATGTTGAAACTCATAATCTCAACTCAAATCATGTTTTCGTTTTACAACTCAGTTTAGAGATTCCAAGATATGCCGCTTGCATTTCAGTTTGTCATTAGTACTCTTGAGTTGCTCAATGAAACAAAGCCAAAATGTGCAGTAATCGCCTTATCTAGCACACGCCAAAAATATTGGACAAGAGTAGGGGTTGGGCGTTAGGATACTCATTCAAATTCGGTTCGGATCTATTCGAGTTTTGGGTTAAAGATTTCAGCTCTATTCATGTGTTTATAAATTTTGGTTCGAGTTCGGTTTATGTTTGGATAAGCCATTTTAATTGTTTAAAAATTTAAAATTTATATATGTTATAAATTTCTCAAAATCTAAAAACAAATAATATATAATTATAAATTTGAATAATGTAAGCCAAAATATTTAAACTTAACATTAAAATTAGTTTACCTTGAATATTTGGATGGATAATCAATAGATATTTCAAGTATTTTGGTGTTTTGAGTATTGTTTAACTATTTTAGATATTTTATTTTGACTATTTTTATATACTTTTAAGTATTTTGGAAAACTTCAAAATATCCTATATATTTTAGAAATTTTTTAGATGTTAATTCTGAAATTAATTAATATATTTAAGTATATAAATCTGATTTGGATCTATTCGGATACCCAAAATATTTTAGTTTGGGTCGGTTTTGGTTTTGTTTTTTAGATACTAAAATATTGAACTCGTTCAAATTTTTAACCAGTTTTTATTTGGGTTCAATATTACTTTTTGGATCATATTCGATTCAGTTCTTCGGATTCAGATTTTTTGCCCTACGATAGACTAGAGAATAACCCAATTTACCGCAAATATGCCTTTATCAAAGAGTATATGAAATCCAAGACTACAAAAATGAAAGAAAAACAAAAAACAAATTATGAATATTTCGGTTTAATTCTTTAAATCGGATAAGTTGAAAACAAGAAAATCAAATCAAATCGTATTCACAATTTCTATGTTTTGTTAAATTATTCTTTTGCACATGGTGCAAAAAAACATAGATTATATCATAAACAATGTCTTATGTGTTATTAAAACGTAGTTCTAGGAGTTTGTGTATCCGTTCAGGGTTTGAATAGATTTTTTGAGTTTTTAGATTCAATCTTTTTTTTCTAAATTACTCTAAGGATTCTCCCTCTAATTTCTAGAGAGAGAAATCTCTCTCTTTTCGTCCCTCTTACCGAATCCAGATCCTTCAGAAGGGGGACTAGACTTTTGTTTTTTGTTGTGAATACTTTTGATTTGTGTGATCGACTTTTAATTTCGCAAGGTGATTATGTTTTTTCGTTAGACGAATTTTGTTTGTGTTTCTCAGACTAATCGGAACAGTTTCTCTCTTCTTCTTCATCTTATATCTCCGATTGAGTTTGAGATTAATAAAATATCGATCTTGGTTGATCGATTTTCTTAAAAGCTTCTTCTCTCGGTAAAGCTTGTTATATCCCAATGTCTTTTCTAGAATTTTGTTTCTTCTTTCTAGTCATCTTCTAATCTTCGTAACCAAAAGATGTTAATCTCTGCTTTTCAGTAAATATGCAGAGTTTTCTGATGAAACGAGGATTGAGTTTTGCAAGTTCTTGCTTGCGGTTTATATCAGTTGAAGAAAAGTCGAAGCTTGATACATCAAGCGTTTCGATGAAGACT
Source organism: Sinapis alba (assembly GCA_012274485.2). Lineage (NCBI taxonomy): Eukaryota > Viridiplantae > Streptophyta > Magnoliopsida > Brassicales > Brassicaceae > Sinapis > Sinapis alba. The sequence goes on along the minus strand of MU105648.1, from coordinate 12,514 downwards.
ATTCTGAACCGTATTAAGCTCCTTGGCGTTTTACATAACCGATGGAAGTAATAAAAGTCCGAAGAAGGCAAAGACGTTTGAGAGAGGGAAGCAAACAAATGGATTCAAACTGGGGATGGATCTTTGGTACTCCAATCAATTTTGTGTTCATATTGGTCCAAGTGCCGACAGTGTTGAAGTTGGATCCTTTCCGCCGAAGTCCCAACCCTTGCCCATGGATTGGAGACGTTTCAACATTCTGAGCTCGTAAAAAGACGCATGGAAGACATGTGGCCTACTCCACTTATTACTTATTTTTTTAATTGAACTTCTAAAAGTTGGATTTTGTAATGGGTTAAGGTTTGATATCCATTTGTAACAAAATATGTAAAGCCCATTAGGCTCTTTATTTCTATGAAATGAATCAATTGACAAAAAAAAATTCAATCTTTTTAGGCTCCATTCATATAATATTTTAATATTAATTAGAGTTTATTAATAATACTTCAAGTTTATATAATTTAACCCATTTTGTAATCATAATTATTTTAGATTTCCGGTTGCATTCCTACTTTAAATATCATATCAAAATATAAAAGAATTGATATCTAAAGTACTTATTCAAATTTAAAATATTTATATTAAAATTAATTATTAAACTTTTTATATCAAAATAAATATAAAATTGCATATGTAAAGTAATCGTCTAATTTTCAAATACTTATTTTGAATCCTAATTTAAATCTTTGAATAAAAAATTTCATTTTTTTTTTGAAATTTTGGATTTTAAAAGTATTTATTCGGAATTTGGTTAATAACACTGCATATTCTAATGCTTTTCATATCACCCTATAGATTTCCATTTCGAGGCATATTTTTATATGTTAGATCAGATATGGATTTAGATTCAGTTCGAGTTATAGACGTTTTCAAGACCCATTAAAACGCATGTGTATAATCTCTCGCCATTTTGTAAAGAGTATTGTTTTATGATTTTATTTTATTTTTACAAAGAGTTTTATTTTATATTTTAATGCAAAAAATAAATATAATTTCATTTTTAACCAAAATGTTTTCATGTATTAATGATAGAAAAATATTTAGTGTGATAAAATCTGTCTTATTAAAAATAAAGTAGAAAACAGAATTTATCTATTTTTTAAGTGTTTTATTTTTATTACAATTTTTAGATTTTTCACTATTTGCCTCACTTAACTTTAATAATTTATCATAAATCCGACATAATAAATAGCTCTTACCATAATAATATTTCATGTCCTTACCATATTAATAGTCTAGTCTATACGTAACCATATCATGTATTTGTCCGTTTAATTCCGTCTTCCTATATCCATGAATTAAGATGGTTTAGCCATATATTAGTTGATTTTGGATAGTTGGTTTGCTTATCCATTATTCTAATTAGGCCTGGGCAAAAAACCCGGATCCGAAGAACCGAACCGGAACCGAACCGAAATACCCGAAACGGAACTGAACTGAAACCTTTAAATATCCGAATGGTTCCTAGATTTATATAACCGAAATAACCGACCCGAACCGGAACCGAACCGAGAACCGAACGGGTACCCGAACATATAAAAATATTAATTATATATACATATAATATAACTAAATATATATATTTGTAATTTTAAAATCTATTAAAAGTATCTAAAATATTTTTTAAAAAGTAATTATTGTAAAGTATCCAAACTATCCGAAAGTATCGGAACTATCCGAAAGTATTCAGATATTTTTATCCAAAATTATCCGAAGTAACCGAAAATATTTAAATTTTTATCTAAATTATTTTAATTACTTGATATTTTATTCAAAAGAATTTAATATTTAACATGAATTACCCGAACTATCCGAAATAACCGAACCGGAACCGGAACCGAATGAGAACCGAACTTTTTCCGGGTATTTTCCGGTTCTTAACTTTACTATCCGAACCGAACCGAACCCGAAAGTACCCGAACCAAAAATAATCAACTATCCGATGGATACTCTAACCCCCTACCCGAACTACCCGATACCCAAAATACCCGAACCGAACCGAACCGATACCCGAAATGCCCATGCCTAATTCTAATGAAATGAATGAATATATTTAACTAAACCAATCATTTAATATCAACCAGATTATTTACTATACAAAATATTTAAATTTTATTTTTTAAACGCATATATTTAAAATTTTATATGCTTTTAAATCTACAAACTTTTTTTATTTTAAAAAGTCTCCATTGTACGATTAGGAAAATAGAATTGTAATATTAGTCGAATAGTACTATTATTTCTACACTACATTAATATTTCATTAATGTGAACTTCTTTTCTACAATACACCCCGAAGCACAAGATTAGGTAAACATAATTAATATTAATCGAGTTGTAATATTATTTCTACACTACATTAATATTTCAGTTACAAACTATATATTTCTTTTAAAATTTATTCTACTGTTAATTATCGCATGTACAAAATACAATATGTTTGGAAATAAAATAACATACAATTAGTCATATGTTAAATGTTAAAATATATACTGATAAACGTGAAAATTAAATATCTTTTATATTATTTGAGAAGCACTACAACATGTGAGATATGTATTTCATTATTAAAATGATTTTTACAATCGTTAAATAATTATGCAAGTCCATCCAAATATATAATATACTTTTTATTAAATTAATCATAAAATTAATTATTAATGTATAAAAATATTCATTTCTTTTTTAAATAAAATATAGGAAATTACCTAATATGATTAAAATATATATTAGAACTAATGATATTAAATAATAAAGATTTAATAACAATTTATGTATGTTTTAATATTTTTAAATATTTTATATTATTAAAATAAATTAAACAATCACATTAACCATATAACTAAAATTTAGATTTTTTATATTTGAAATTTGTTTAGAACATTATAAATAAAGAAAACTGTTACAAATCCTACATTAATTTTTTTTGAACAGTGGTTTAAAAAGTATAATAAAATACAAAAATCATAAAACCATATAAGTAGAAAATATTATTTTGAAAGATTTCAAATTAATATATATATATATATATATATATATATATTCATATGTATATGTGTTTAAATATTTAAATTAAACTATATACCACATAAATACATAATATTTAAATTTTGAAATTTGCATTGAATTTTTAAAAATAATTATAAACTACAAAAACTATTTAAAGTCCCATATTGGATATCAATGATTTATAAGTTTTGTTATAAAAAGTTACAAATGATCATAAAGCATATGATTAGCAAAATTCATTTAATAAATAGTCATATTAAAAATATACTATATATCTTATGAATATTATTTAAAGTTAATTATATATCATATAAAATAGATAAAAAATGATTTTTTGGATTTATTTACTATAAAATTATTGTAAATAAATAATAGTGATTGTTTTAATTTATATATCCGCGCCAATTTAAATATATACGTATTAGTTATTGGCTTCTCAGTTATTCAATATATATTTATTATTTGTTATTTCATAATATGTAAAAAGATGAAAATAAATATAGTATGCAAAAATATTTATATATACAAATGTTCATCATGGGTAGAGTGCGAGTTTTAATCTAGTTTATTTATAAAGAATTCAAAACAAACATCAGTGAATGTGCACATATCAAGCTTTAATAAATTTTAAAATAATTTTTAATATGTAAAAACCTTTAAATGCCATTCTTTATAAAACTTAAAGATTAGAAATTATAATTTAACCAAAAAAAAATTAGCTACTTTCTTTAGAAACTTAAAGTTTTTTATGATTTTCAGCTTGGTCACTCTACAAATATTTTTAGGATAGCATCTTAAATTTTTTCCTTTACAAGTAAAACGAAAAACATGGCCCGATTTTATTTAGTAAGGAAAAAATATATGTAAAACCCTTTCGAACTTTACAAAACCCCTCAAACAAAAAAGTCATCCACACTTTTCCTTGCAAATCTGTTCAATTCATGGCAGTGGCAAAGCAGAGGCAACTTCCAAAGAGCGAAGATTTGCTCCGTTTTCTGACTCTGCCTTTCATTAAAGCTTTCTTTTCCAGCAAGTTTTCTCCTGAGTCTTTGGTTTCCTTGAGGTCTATGCTATTATCTGCTTCGGATCTATCCAGTGGCGGATCTAGAACTGAATTTAATCGGGGGCATATAATATTTTTCACTAAATTTTGTAATTCAGTAGGGGGTATTATCATTGATTAACCTTAATTACTCAAAGAAATTGAAAACATAGATGGGGGCACGTGCCCCCGTACCGTTCTCACTACGTCCGCCACTGGATCTATCACCGGTTTTCATTGACAACCCTATAGACAACTCAAAGCCTCTTATTTTCTCAGACTCACTTCTCTTCAGCATCACAGTTTTCTTTTCCACATTGATCGTTGCCTCGTATGTCTTTGTCTTTGTCTTTGTCTTGTCTTGACATAGTAACAGAATTTGCTCTGTTGATTTATTGATTCTTTCTTTGGTTCTTAGGCCATTTACAAATCTAGAAGATCGCATCTGTGATACAGCTACTTTGTTGCTTTCAGTTATCACTTCAGTAGTTTCTTGCGCTTTGCTGCTTCCTGCACTAGAAATAAACAGAGTCTCAGACGTGTTAGATTTCTTGTCCACCAAGTTTTCTCCTGAGCCCTTTGTTTCTTTGAAGCTATTATCTGCGTCAGATCTCCGAGTGGGTTTCATGGACAACCCTAGAGACAGCTCAAAGCCTCTTCTCTTCTCAGTCTCACTTCTCTTTAGCATCACAGTTTCCTCTTCCACATCGAGTGTTGCCTTGTCTGTCTCAGTCTTGTCTTGCGAGAGTAATTGAGTATTCTCCATTGATTTATCTCTTCTTTCTTCGACTGTTAGGTCATTACTAAAGCTGGGAGATCGCATCTCAAGTATAGCTTCTTTGCTGCTTTCAGTTATTGCTTCAATAGCTTCTTGCACTTCTTTGATTTTCAGGCAAGAAACAAGCAGAACATCAGACCTGTTACCTAAACCAACTATATTTCCTACAAAAAAAAATAATAATTCAAAAACTGAGAAAATGATTTTTTAATAGGTAGGTAAAGAAGTGAAAAAGTATGAAGAAGAAAAACCTATAATACCATCAGAAAAGCTCTCGTTCTGTTTATCTCCATATCTTCCCTCACCTGCAAGAAACACATGATCTTGCGTGGTCTTCAGGGGAACAGACTCCAACGTAGACATCCTACTGGTTTCTAGCTTTGAGCACTCTTCTGCAAATACACAGACAAATAATATTCAGTCAGAAACATATTAATCTAAAAAAGAAGATGCATTGTCTGTTTTACCTGTTAAATTGCTGGTTGCGTTGTTGTTTCCCATAATATCTCTTGTATTCAGTTTTCAATGAATCAAAATCTCTGAGAAAATCAACAAAATTGAAACAACCTGAGAGCAATAAGGGGCTTCTGGCTGTAGGAGAAGGTTCTGGGAACCTGTTTGTAGTGTTTGGAATACATTAATTCTTTTTTTTTGTGTGTGTTAATTAATCAAATGGCTTATTAGTTGGCGTTACTTTGTACGGACTTGGGACCCTACACGGCTACACCGCATTATCAGACCATATGACATGTAAACAATTCATATAAAACTGTCTCAAACTTTTTTGGTTAAATTTCTTTCCATCAACAAAAACGAAATTCATATAAAAAGTTGAAAAATGAATGGAAAAACCAAGCTAGAAAAACATCAATGATTTTCATATTCATTCCTCCATACAATATACAATTTTAAGGGGGGGGGGGGGGTTATTGAATTGATGATTTGAGAGGATTTATATATATACAAAACTCAAGAAACTTTTGGGATTTGAGCAAATTATAAGGAAGTGATTAGAAACGATTTTAAGAGTCTGAGATATAAATAAAAAAATAATTTTAATTTAAATATTTTTATAAATTACACAAGAAAATTGTACTCTACCGTCATAGCCACATAAAGAAAACATCAAATTACAGCTTAGCATATAATGTTCTTTTTGTGAGTCCCACGAGAAGGAGTCTCCTTTGCTGATGGAACTTTAGGGACATTGGTATTCTCAAACCACCATCAAACTTCAGAGTACAAATTATAGAACGCGAAGGATCTTCTCAACATGAAAATGAAAAACCAGTGGAATGCCACAAACTCATCTGAAAAAGTATACATATCCGCAAGACAATTGATTTCAGCGCCTTCTGGGAACTAGAAACCTTCTCTGACTTAGCAATTTGCCAATCTGTACGTTCACCAAACACACAAATCTAATAACTATACAAACCTAAACCTCGAGAAGCAAGCAAGTAATCCATCTAGCAAACCTCTGTCACCGAAACCAGAGCATGCAACCTTCGATCAAGTCAAGTAGCCCATCAGCCCGAGAAGACATATATAGGAGGAAATTCTCTCCCTCTCATGCAACTTTGGATTAGATAACTTGTTCTTCCTAATCTAGTTTTCTTGTGTATGCCTTGTTTTTTTATTTCTTTTTTTGCCAAAGTATCACTAAATAGGCTTATGTAACCCTAAATTTTTCATTTATCATTTATATATTTTAACTTAGGGTTTCGGAGCTCGGCAGGTGATTCTCTCTCCTAAGTCTCTCCCTAGAAAGCGAATCTTTTTCCTCTCTCTCCTGGTGGCCGGTGGCTATCGCCGCCGGTCGCCCCCCCCCCCTTCTCTCCCCCTTTCTTGTTACAGTTCTTCCTCCCACCCTTCATCTCTCTCTCGTCAATGGCTCCGAGATACTCTTTTCTCTGTATTTTCTCCGGTGAGTCTCTCCGGTGGTCCTAAAATCGTCTCGCGGGCGTCCGTGTTGCGTATGGAGCAAAGGTGAGGAGGTGTTTTTCGATTGTAGCTTAAGGATCCCGTTTGTAAAGTTTTCTACGAAGGATGTTGACAGATCTGTGTAGATCTGGCTCTCTAAGTCGATGGTTGTAGTCTGGAGCGTCGCTGCCTCTTGCTGCTTCCATCTCACCTTGGTTCTTCTCCTCCTGTAGTCTGCATCTCTTTCGGGTAGTCAGAGCTTCTCTTCTCCTTGCGTGAAAGGCGGTACTGGAGGATACCGTCGAGAACCTCTGTTTTCAGATCTGAGAATTAGCTTAGCTTGACGCTTCGCTCTGGTGTCTTGTCTCCGTCGCTGCCTATCGGAGTTCATTGGGCTTTGAGGACTAGCCTTGTTATTGACTCCTCTTGTGTGGTGAAGGTTCAATCGTCAGTTGTTGCCGTCTCGTTGGAGCTCCGGCTTATGTTCTTCAAGCCCTCGCAGGAAGCTTGGAGGGAGGATCTCTGCCTCTTTGACGCTGGTAAAAGCAGTATCCAATCAGAGGATGTGGCCGGTGTTAAGAGTTGAACCGCCGCCTGCTCCTCTCGAGCTTTGTGCTTTATCGTTTTGCTTCTGCTATTGTCTGATGGGATCTACAGTCTCCTCTCCGCTTCGCTTCTGGTCCGGTTGGTTACGGTTGCTCGATGGTGTGATGGCCGGGGCCGGGACGCCTAACCGCCTCCGCCTATCTCGTCGTCAAGATCCTCCGGGATTGCCACCATTCCCAACCTTTCCCTTGACTGTTTCTTCTTTGCAGGTTTCCAGCAGAGAAGTGTCCTCATGGTCATACGAGGGTTAATAGCTGGTTCATGGTCTCCTATTGTCTAGCTTTACTCTTATTCAGTAGAATTTGACTAAACCTAGTGATTTGTCTAAGGATCTTTTTTATCTTTTTTGGGGATTCTTAGATAGAATTTGCTTTCATAAGCAGCTTTAGATTCAAGTCAATTGTATCTCCTTGCCATTTCAATGAAATGAATTCACATTTTGACCAAAAAAAAAAAAATTTCATTTATATGATATTCACATTTTAGCAAAAAAAAAAAAAAAAAAAGTCAAGTAGCCCACAACCACATGAACTAGTACTGTATTCATGGAAATCACTGGATTCATCAAACATTATGGTGTTTTTAAATGATTGATTTATCATCATACAACATAGGAAGAGTCCATTTTCCCAGTTTTCAGTTAGATTTATCACTTTTGGTTTTAATCCAAGAGGATGAAATAATTCGCTTTTTTTTTTTGAAATACCATTTTATTAGATGGTATTTTCTTATGACTAAATTTTAACTACAAATCATTTTTAAGTTATCTCATATAACTTTTGATAAATATCATTGACCAAATCCCAGTTTTTCAATAAAAGAAGATTTTATAGAATTTGTACAAATGAATAATCCAATAACTTTGAATTTATTCGAATTTTTATAAATACCAAATCAAATAAGGTAAGATTTGATTACAAACTGAAATTCTTTCAAATACATATTCCAGTAAGTCCCCTAAGTCTAACACTACTCTCCACAAAATAACTTATCTTTGTTTATACAAAAATAATTTTTTATTCTTTGTAAACATAAATTTGGTTCATTTAATTTGAACATAAAATATATTTTTTAATGAATATCATCATTTTTAATAAGATTTTATATTTAAATATGCTTATTTAGTAAATTTGACTAATAACTATTTAACAACAAAAATGTATATATTTTTTTTATTTTTAAATTATTCATAACTAATAATTTGTAAACAGAGTTGAAATTTGTAAACAGAGTTGAAATTTATTAAACAGAATTATCATAGTAATTCAAAATTGTATGAGTGTTCAAATATTAGGTGAAAAAGAGATGATATTATGTCTTATTAATAATCAAAATTAGGATATTGAGTATAGAAACCATTCTGGATAGTTTTTTTTTTTTTTGGAACACTTCTGGATAGTCTTAAGAGTAAATTAAAAACCACATCAACTATTTTTTTATTTTTTTTATTTAAATTATAAGATAGAATTAGAGATGGCAATTGAATACCTGAACCACATGCATAGCCTGAAAAGAAATGTTGTGGGACGGGTTTGGACCGGTATTTCTAATAACATAATATTTTACTATTTTATTATTTTGTATTATTTAATTAACAAATTATATATGTATTTTTACTATTAAAAATCATAAAATAATTAAACTAAGAAGAAGAAACTAGAGTACACCACATGATCTAAACCTAAAACTCCCACAATAGTAGAAAAAAAGCAAAATGGCATAGTAATACTAACCCAATAAAGATCTGAAATTGAAAGAGGATCAAGAACAGACTAACTTACATCACCTTACTATATAATTTCTTGGCCATAACAAGCAGAAGTCAGAAAAGGATAGAAATATAAAATCCGAGACAAAACAATCTCTGAACACAAAGGAACACGACCAAACACTAACACAAAAAAACCCAAAAAGCGGGTCAAAAAAATAATAATCACTAGAATGCCAAAGTCACCATCAGCTAAAAAGTAAGAAGCTCCTCACAAACTAAACGATAACATACAAATCGTCCATGTCAACGACGAACCATAAAGCTCTGGATAGAAGGGACTAAAGCACGAAGATTAAATCCACAGACCTATACCAAAGGAAGTAGAGGAAAAAGATAAACAACATGAAAAAGGCAGAATGGAAGCCAACCACCAAGAAACATAGTCTAAGCTTGAGACCAGAAACAACCTTCCAAACCCACAAAGAATACACGAAGGAAATACTATCCAAATCTGGAGTGCCAAACATGGCGAAATGGAAGCCCCAAAGACGCGAGGAAAGCACTATCCAAACCGGAGTGGTAAACATGGCGAAAGGGAAGCCCCCTTAGACGCGAGAAGCAATAAAAGCTACAACGAGATGAGAGAACAAAAAGAGAAGGGAAGACAAAATGAAATCAACAAACCATGGAACCGTCCTCGAGCTATGAAAGAGAGCATCAAAGTCAGATCACCAAAAAATAGATCTTGAAAACCAAGACGAGCATGGAGTATCGACGGCAAGCCAACAACGGGGAAGACAACATCAAAGACGACTAAACTCAAATCCAACCCAAGGAGATGCAATCTCTACCATCAGCCAAAAATATAAAGAAGGAAAAGATCAACTAATATTGACCGGAACATCATACAATGCCGTGAGAAACAACCACACAACTGAAAACTCATAAACCCGATCTACAAAAATACCAGATAATCTCACAAGAATAATACTTCTCAAAAATCAAAATTCTTGATCAATGAAGAAACAATATCACCATTTTTGTTCAATAAGATACCAAAGTGGATGATTGACTCATTCCATACTAGAAAGAATCACATGAAATCTTTTGATAACACAAATTCATATTTCTCAATCGTATCCCACGATCAAGACAATTGGCAGAATCCCGTGAAACCATTTCAGAGAAGTTTATTGATATCTTCTTTTTCTAAAGCAAATCAACTTCAATTCTTGAATAATCCACATCAATTCTGCTTCTATTGTAATAAAAAATTCCCTAAGAATGTCAGGAAGAACACGAGCATGGAGATGAGTCTTTCTACAATGATGGTGAGATACACCGCGCACTGAAAAGGTAAACAAAATACATAGATGTGACAACTAAAGGTCAAATATGGAGAGGAAATAAAAAAAATATCTTTAAAAAATAGTGTTCAAAATATGAAAAAATAAAATAAAATTTTGACGCTGAAACTATTAATCTTAGAATCATCATAGCTTGAATGCAAAGTTATTGAAATTCAATATAATTTACATCAGAGACTCATTTCATTACTAACAAGTACTATTATACATAAAACAAACACTATTGAAAAACAAACACAAAATATATTAATGTATCACTTACTACTAAATAATATAATAAAAATATCAAATAATGTTATTAACAATAAAGATGAGAACAAAATGATATCATTCAAAAAAAAAATACTTAACAACAGTAAAACAATATCCATCGCTAAGCGTGGACACACCTCTAATATTAAATTTAAATAAAGTTAAAAAGTCTTAGGTAAAATTTGTTACTATTTAGATAGTTACTTTTAATACAATTTAAAAAATTATAGATAATTTGTATTTATTTGACTAACTAATAAATTTAAATAACAAAAATATTATTTACATATTACATTAAATAATAATAAAATTTGTAATTTTTATTTTTGATATTAATATAAACTATTTTAATTATTTTGATATAAAAATAATTATATTATATATCACATGTTTTACTTGTTTTATTTTAAATATATACGGTTCTTAAGGGCATGATTATTGGGGGTATCTTAGGGTGGAGTTCTTAGCGTAATTTAAGAACAGTTTCTTAACTTTAACTAAAAAAAGTTAAGAGACGGTTCTTAAATAAAAGATTTAAAAACCGTCTCTTAACTTTTTCTTAGTTAGAGTTAAGACACGGTTCTTAAATTACGTTAAGAATCCCACCCTAAGAACCCTCCATGGCCTTAACTATATCAAAAATCTTTATAAAGAAGTTTACAACCATAAATTTACAGTTACAACCGCTTATCTATAACACAAAATTTTATAGCTGTTTAAAACTATATTCCAACCAATCTTCCACCATATTTGCTTATTTTGCTTAGGGAGTTTTTGCTTCTTCTGAAATGCTCAGGGAGATACCACTCATCATTTATTTCATTTTATTTTAATACCACCATAATATTTTCTTTTTTATACAAAATGAAAAAGATACATTGATTACTCCTTTTTCTAATTGAAAAATCGAGTAGTTGCGTCATTTCTTCTCCCATACAGCACAATCAAGACCTGAAAAAGCTAAAGCATAATTTGGAGGAACGAGAGTTCCTAAATCCAGTTTCGGCCCAATCTTCATGATAACCCTTTCATCAACCATAGCCAAGTACAGCTCCGCCTCGGCTGCTTTGATCATAACAGAGCTTGTACTACCAATACCATTTCTATTCCTGATCGCCACCAACTTCGAGATACTATCTTTTAGACCCCATTCCATGTAATGATTATAAAACTGGAACAATAAACATCACGTCAAGATTGCGTTATGCATATTGGATAAGATAACTACACCAAGAATTGCCATATATACCAAACCGAATTGGAATCTGAAATGCCTTGTAAAAACTACAATGGAGCTCTAAGTAGCTAACAATGTGTTTTATTATATGACCAAACCGAGTTGAAAACTGATTTCACATAACCGAACAAAACCAAACTAAACCAGACTTATTTTATATCAAACTGAACTAAGCCAAGTAATGTAATTGTAAGCTTGTAAAACTGAAAATTAAACCGATGACCAAACCGTAAACCAACAAACCAAGCAAGAAGAGTCTTCACATAACAGTAGATAACGGAGTTGTAATGAAATCCACTTACAATGCAAGGAGTGCCAGGATGAGTAAGAATATAAACGTATCCAAGCAAGACTTTATCGGAAGGAAAAGCCCACGAGTTTGGTCTGATAGTGTCGTGGTTATCTACGAAGGTCACTGCGTTTCCGGGCATGATTCCGATAAGACCAGGTGGCTTTCCCTGAGAGTCTTTTAGTCTCCAAAGCTCACCTCCAACTGCAGACTGTAAGATCCCTTTGGTCGTGAAATCAAAAGCTGTCAGTACACCACCAC
>MU105647.1:403081-440812 GCA_012274485.2 Sinapis alba | reverse complement strand
AATTTATTGTTTAAATTATTAATAGAGATATACTTAAACTTATCTTTATATATTTATAGTACTATATGTATATCTAGTTATATTGTAAGTTTTTCTAATATAATTTACGAAAATTTGTGTGTTTTCATTTTTAAGTTATTCCAAATAATATATAATTAAAATTTTCTTGAAGTTTTGCTTATTTGTTATGGTTCTAGGATTAGTTTTCTTTTATAAACTTTAATTAAATAAATTAGAAATACCAACAACCAGTCAAATGAAGACAAATCTTACCCATAAATGATATCTAAATAAAAATTAATTAAATGAATTGTCTTTTAGTATATAGTATGACTGCTTGATTTCTCTCCAAAAATATTAAATCTCTCTATAAAATTGTATGCAGTGTAAATAGAGATTTATGTATGGCACAAAAGAAAAGCGAATCTACAAAAAGTAATGTAACTAGTCTGTCGCCAGTGAACTACATATTGGCTACTGTCTTGTTTAATGTGAGAGCTGAGGCAATGAAACTAATCTACTGCCATTCATTGCTTACTAAAAAGTTCACACCTCATTTTATCTTGTGTAAGATGTATGAAATAAATCCGCTTGTTATTATGTCTATTACTTAATTTCTTTTCAAAATATTGTGTCTCTCAACAAAATTGCATGTAGTATAATAGAGGTTTCCTTATGGCACAAAAGGAAAGCGAATCTAGAGAAAGTATATATTAAGATTTATGACATTATAAAATTGTAATAAAGATGATTTTTTTTAGAAAAGATGTGAGGTGTCAACCAGTAGTGAGTTTTTAAAACATACTAAGCAGATTCTTTTATTTGTGTTCTAATCCTAAACATGCAAGTAAATCAATTTATATATATAAGGTTGATGTTTCTTTTCTCCTATACTACTCCAACATAAAAGTATAGGAGAAAACCAGTATCGAATCGGACACTCACGCATCGTTTAACTCAAGAGGGATAGTAGATCTAAAAAAGACTTTCCGATAGAGATAAGATAGAGAGAAAATGTTTTATCAAAGTTTTGTTCTAGTATTTCACTATATAGATAGAAAAAGTAGTTGAAGAAAAAGAAATTGACTTTTGGTTCTTGAAAGGATAATATTAAAACAAATTTCTTGCGGTTTATATATAATCGGAGTCGAGAAGGAAAGCTAGAGGTGTCTAAAAAGTAATAAGAGAAGTGTGAGGTCAAGATTCAAAAAGACTAGTTTTGTTGGTGAATGAACATATATAGTTCACGTGGATGGTGTTTGAATTAATGTTGGTTGATTGTATCAATATATCTAAATAAGATTTATAACTTGATTCAATCTTATTATTTTATTTTTCTTCAAACACATAATTATTTTCCAGACAAATAAGATAGTCATAATAATAGTCGGATAAATGAAAGACTCTAGATGAGTCTCTTAGCTAGTAAACCATGCATAATTAAACATTTTAGTAGATCTTCTTGAGCAACTCGATAATGTAGACCCCGAAAGCGTTGCAAACAACTTTGATGCCTTTGAAGCCTGATGCATTAGCTAATTCCTCGAACTCTTTCTCGGTCCGTTCTTTACCTCCAGGATTTTGAGCCAACATAATGCAATCGACATGGAAAACTTGTTTGGTCAAGAGGCTTGTTGTGTCTATTGTCTCTGGAACTAGACACTCAGCTAATATCACTTTTCCATCCTCTGGAAGCGCCTTGTAGCAGTTCTTCAAGAGTTCCACGCATTTGTTGTCGCTCCAATCGTGGCATATCCACTGTTACAGCAATGAGACAAATCGAAAGAAAATGTTTTGAGATCCATTTCCTAATGATGAAGTATTTACAATATCAAAGAGTGTGTTTTCGGTATATATAGGAGTTTTGGTAATTACTAACCTTCATGAAAATTGCATCACCTTCAGGAACACTTTCAAACATATTTCCTTTAACGTGTTCCATACCTGTGGGGATAAATTTAACAATTAATAAAAATACGTAAATGAAAAAGCAGATTTTTGTGTGTAAAGGGATAGGAAAATGTAATATAAATACGGGGATGAGAAGTAGCTCCTTCGATGACATGATCGAGATCAAAGTTGATTCCCTTAAGGTTAGGGTATTTAGAGAGAATCATTTTGAGAGTAGCACCAATGCCACCACCAACATCAACCAAAGAAGTCAATCCCTCAAAACCCCTATAGAGCTCGAGAATCTTCTTCATGGTGATGGTTGAATGATTAGACATTCCATTGTTGAAGACCGTGTTGAAGCGATGGTTATTCTCGTGGAAATCGAAAGAGCTCATTCCATGAGCCATGTTGAATGGAATCCCATCATTATGAATTGCATCTTTTAAATGGTACCTGAAACAAGTCTCGTTTGCATGAGTATGAAACAACATTATCAATTATAAAGAATATATTATCCAGATCTACTGAAATCATATAATAGTTTTTTTTTCTGGCATTATCCAGAAAATATTGTTTAATTTTCTCTAGCTAAACTAAAATATTTCATTATGAATATTATTCTTTAGATTGGATGATTTTGGCAAAATAACAAACAAACAAAAAAAAATCAACTATGGAGCTCGTATAACAACTAAAGAAAAAAAAAAAGGTATATAAACAACATTATTATCAATAATAAAGAATAGTTTTTTTTTTTCTAACTGGGCTTAGCAAAAGATGTTGTGAAATCATATGATAAGCATTGTTGAAGTACTTAACCAGCTTTGCATGAGAACCTCGTCTTGGTTCATAAGACAAAGAGCAGCAATCGAGACACCGTCTTCGTTCTTGGTCAAATACTTGCAAACCGGACCAAGCTCGTAAGTCCTCTCGACGCCGTCTCCGCTGGAGCAGATAAGGATGGAGTAAGACGAAAGAAGACGGAGAATACGGTCGAGCATGACCGGAGCGTTGGGGTTTATGATCGAAAGTTGAGAAGCGATCTCAATCGGAGACATCGGAGAAGAGTACTTCTTGATGATCTCGAGAAGATCGAGGTCTAACGCCGTTTTTAAAACCATCGGAAGAACGGAGGCGCTGGCTAGCTGCATGGCGAAGAGAGCCAGTTCGTCGTCATCGGAATTTCTCTGTGTTTCAGCCCTTGACCCCATTTTTCTTGAAGATTCTTATAATGCTATGGTTTTTCTTTTCTCTGGTTTGATGGGTGAGAAGTAGAAGGTTAAGAGGTTTATTTATATGGAAAAGGGTTTAAATATTTAGGAGACAGGGGAAGTGTTGATGGTTGAGTTAAAGCAGAGAATGTCGTTGTGCTGGTGAATCTTGGGATGCAGACTGGTGGACACGAGACTGGTAGATATGAGACTACAAAGTCCTACCCACTACCGTGTTCAGTGATATGTCACTCTCACAGATTCACTAACCGTTATTCTTTATATTATATATCAATCTTAAGAATATAGATGTAAAATATCTATTACAGTTGGAAACTAGAAATCAGTTCTACTTCCATTTCGTGGGTTGCTCGACATGAAGATCACAACTAATCATTCGCTACATCTGTTATTCGCGTTTACGAACTGAACATACTCTATTTGTATGGTTTTCTCAATGCTCCTTTAATTTTTTTTCATTGGTTTTATGAATGAAAATAAATTTCCACGACACTTATTAAATAATAAAATCTAATCTTATTTACAACTGTGTTGTTTGTACATCCATAGATGTTAGACATAATATAAACTTTTGTATATTTATACTTATAATAGGAATTAGTTTTTAAGAGTTTAATAATATAAAATTTATATACTAACTTTTATGTAATTTACTTTTTATTACACTAATTTTTTAAAAATTCATAAATCTAATTTAATTTATAAACTTAAACAATTTGATTTCTCAATAGATATTGAGAAAATACACAAAATAATTTGTAGACAAATGGACTGTTATAGGTTTCAAGCCCAACATACATTAATAAAAAATGAGCAGTGTATTAATGTGTTTTTGTTTCATATGTGATCCTTTACAAAAGAAAAAAAAAAATCAGTTTAGTCAAAGCGATCAAGAAAAAGAAACAATAATCTCACCTTCTCCCCTAGTTGAAGAAGAAAGAACATTCGATCGTAGGCTGATACAAAAGGTTTAGTTTAATCTTTTATTTCATAACATTGAAACTGTCATTGAGCAACAAATGTCTCCAGATCATGCACATCTCAACCCGGCTAGACCTATGATCTTAATTACTTGAAGGAGCAAAGAAATGGTTAAGATTACTCCTTATTCCATTGAAGTAAGCCATCTTCCTAATTATTTTAAGATAAGTGTAAAAACTGTGAACAAATACAAAAGGATGAAACTTTACCGAGTAATACTTCTTATTGCATAAACCTTTCGTTCTTACAAGGTTCCTTTCTACTATGTTTTATAGAGTAAGGAAACTCCTCTTAAACCTTAATCTATCTCTTAGGATCTGTTTACATCTGTCAATCATCTAGACACACTCCACTGATAACAAGGCATCAAAGGGGTTACATAGTACGATCGGTGTTGCCTCCTTTGCACAACCTGTCTCCTTCTTCTCTCTCTTCTGCTCTACTTTTGTTGTCGTCTTATGGCTCTGAGACAGAGAGCCATTAACTGCTTTGATGACTTGGGCCAGTGCCTGTTGGGCTTGAGCAACGTCTTGGGCCTTCATACTTACACCCCCCCACCCCACCCCCACCCCCACCCCCCGTAAACTGAGTGTGGGAGAAACACAAACATTCAGTTTATGTCGCAGGCGTTGAAAGGATTGGCGAGGTAATGACTTCGTAAAAATATCAGCAAGCTGAAGATGGGACGGAATGTGCTGAACCTCAAGCACACCAAGAGCTACCCTCTCACAAAAATAGTGATAATCGGTGTCAAAGTGTTTGGACATGCTGTGGAGAACTGGATTCGCAGAGAGATGAACCGCAGAAAGATTATCACAGTGAAGAACTGGAGGTTTTGTCTGAGGTACACGAAGATCATGAAGAACAGAGGAAACCCAAGTAAGCTCAGATGCAGTGGTTGCAAGAGATCTATACTCCGCCTCAGTGGAAGAACGTGACACTGTAGGTTGTCGTTTGGCAGACCACGAGATAACGTTAGAGCCAAGCAACACACTGAAACCCGTTGTGGACCTTCTGGTGTCGCGACATCCTGCCCAGTCGCTATCACTGTAAGAGACAATATCGAGACTGCTTTTTCTTGACAAATACAGTCCCATCGTCGAGGTGCCTCGGAGATACCGTAAGATCCGTTTCAGAAGACCAAAATCTGCTTCAGTCGGTGAGTGCATTCGGTGACATACAAAGTTCACCGCATACTGTATGTCTGGACGAGTAATTGTCAGATACTAAAGTTTACCCGCAAGACTTCAAAAGTAGAAAGTAGAAAGATTGAGCAAAGGGTCGTGTATCCTGAAAACATGATCAAGGCGCAGAGGAAGAGGAGTGTGAATCGGGTTACACGTAGACATACCAGCACTGTGTATACTTCGCTTGATGAATGAAGAGTCCATCAGGATAATGTTGAGCTTGTACACCCAAGAAGTAATGAAAATTCCCCATATCCTTCATAGCAAACTGATTGCTTAGATCAGCTATCAGAGACTTGAATAAGGCTGGATTAGATTCTGTTAGTAGGATATCATCAACGTACAACAGCAGCACAAGAGTATCACCATTGTGACGATAAACAAAGAGTGAAGGATCTGCTTTGCTACAGACAAAGCCATATTCGATGAGGAAGTTACTGAATTTGTCAAACCAAGCTCTCGGGGCTTGCTTAAGCCCATAGAGTGCTTTATGCAGAGAACATATATGAGTAGGATGAGCTTGATCTTCAAAACCAGGAGGCTGTAACATATATACTTGTTCCTGTAAATCCCCATGTAAAAAAGCATTTTTTACATCAAGCTGAGTTATACTCCACTGCTTTGCTGTCGCCACAGTAAGTACAATCCGAATGGTAGAGGTTCTAACCACCGGGCTGTAAGTTTCATTGAAGTCAATACCTTCCTCTTGGTTAAATCCCTTAGCCACCAGACACGCTTTAAGCTTTTGCAGTGTGCCATCAGCATTGAGTTTGACAGTAAACACCCAACGACATCCCAAGATGTTCATGCCTGCTTCAGGAGGAACTAAGGACCATGTGTGATTCTGGAAGATGGATTCCAACTCTTCAAGCATCGCTTGTCGCCTTCCCGGATGATTCAATGCTTCTGTTACAGTCTTAGGTAAGGAGGGAATTGTAGCACTAGAAAGCAATGCATACCGAGGATTTGGTTTGCTAATACCAGACTGTGATCTTGTCCGCATAGAATGCCGTTGTTCATCTACTGCTGGCTCATCTTCTTGTTGAAAGTCAGGCTCATCTTCTTGTTGAAAAACAGGCTCATCTGCAGGCCTAGCATCAAACTCTTCTCTTACCATATCTTCTCCTTGAACAAAATCTGTGGTATTATCTTCCAGCGGATACTAAGAAATCTCTTCATGTAGAATAGGAGTTCTTGGAGTAGCTTCTTGAGGTGTTATAGGAAGATTTGGTAGAACCTGGAGTTGAGGAGAGTCCGCAGCTTCCCATGCACCCATGAGACCCGTGTTTTGTTGAGAGACCAGATGTTTATAGTTGTCCATGAAAGGAAAGCAAGACTCATCAAATATGACATGTCTGTTTATATAAACACGACCTGTAGGAGGGTAAAGACAGCAGTATCCCTTATACTGAGGATGATATCCTAGGAAGATGCATTGAAGTTACCGTGGCTCAAACTTATGTTGTGTGAATGGACGTAAGCAAGGATAGCAAGCAGACCCAAACACTCGAAGAAAACTATAATCCGGACTCTTGTTCAACAGAAGTTCTGAAGGACTCTTGTTCTTCAATATCGGAGATGGAAGCATGTTAGTGATAAAGTTGGCTGAGTAGAAGGCCTCAACCCAGAACCAGAGGGGAACTTTTCTTTGAAACATCATAGATAATCCCAGTTCTGTTAAGTGGCGATGTTTACGTTCCGATATACCGTTTTGCTGAGGCGTTGAAGGACATGATATGAGATTTTGAATGCCATGATTCTGCAAATGTGTACTGAACCAAGTACTCATAAATTCACCCCCCCATCACTCTGGAAAACCTTGATCTTCTTACTTAACTGATTCTCGATTTGTTTTTGAAACCCAATAAAGATGTCACAGAAATCAGATTTCATTTTAAGAGGAAAAATCCATGAGTATCGAAAATAGTTGTCCACAAAAACTGCATAATATTTGAACCCTTGAACAGATACAACCGGAGAAGGACTCCATAGATCACAATGTATTTGATCAAGTGGTTCCATTACACTAGAAACTGAATCAAAAAAGGAAGTTGAGAGCTCTTTCCCATCTGGCAAGGTTCACAGACTGAAGTAATGCTGCTCTTATTAACTTATATTGCCTTGATGGTTTTGAGGAGTTGGAGAACCTGAGAGTTTGCATGACCAAGACGCTGATGCCACACTAGATCACTTGCAACAGTCTGTCGATTTGAGTAAAATGCTACAAACTCTGGTTGCTCCAACACATATAGTTTCTCACGACGTTTCCCTCTTGTCACTACCTTCTGAGTGTTCAAGTCGATAACAGAGACAGCATTAGCATCAAAGTAGACTCCACAAGGGAAGTCATCACACAACTTAGAGACAGATAAGAGGGATTTATGCATTGAAGGACAAACAAGTATATCACAAAGAGGAAGACTACCTGTCGTGGTGTTCAAGGTAGTGGATCCTACATGTGTTAGGGAGATATGTACCATCAGCAACCATAACCATTTCTTGACCATTATAAGGAACCATGTTCTGAAGGTTGGTAGTTGTCGGTCATATGAGCAGTTGCACCCGAGTCAGCAAGCCAATCTCGACAAGTGGAATCAGAAACCTGTAGAGCAGTGAGAGCTTGAGGAGTATCATTGCTTTGGCAAGCTGTGTCAAACCTGTTCCAGCCCTTTAGAGCTACATGACCAACACAACCACAGATCTGACACACCGGACGATTGTTTCCTGACTGAGAGCCTTGAGATTGATTCCAGCCAGTCGTATTAACTTGTTGGGTGAAGCCTCTTCCTCGAGTTGAGAAGCCCCCATGGCCTCTATTGCTGCCAAATCGACCATATGAGCCACCACGGCCTCTGTTGCTGGAGTTTGAATACCCAGAACGCTGAGTCTGAAAAGCAAGATGAGGAGTGACTTCTGGAGTTGTTTCATAAGACTGTAGTTTAGCATCAAAAGCAGAGATCTCAAGCATGACATCATTAAGCGTTGGAGGGGGGAAACGAGACAGGGAGCTCTGGATCACTGTGGTAATAGGATCATATTCATGTCCCAGACCATTCAAGAACGTAAAAATCTTCATGTTTTCATCCACTGGTTTCCCGATGGAGCTCAGATTGTCACAGAGAATTCGGAACTCACGACAGTAGACAGAAAAGGTCTTGCCTTTCACAGACAGGAGTTGAAGACGACGTCGTAACTCAAACTCTCGAGCAAGAGAGCTTTTGTTGTTGTGGGAAGCAAGAGCAAACAACACATCATGAGATGTGGCTAGAGCATGAACCAGACCCAGAACCTCCTCCGAAAGAGTTCAAAAGATCCAAGATTTGAGAAGCTCATCAGTACATGTCCATGCTTCATGAGCTGGATTTGGAGTTTCAACGAGGACATCGTCGACGGTGTTGACAACAGTGACGGCTGGAGCAAGAGTTTGACCATTAACAAAGCCGAGAAGCTTTTGAGAACGAAGAAGAGACTCAAACTGTGTCTTCCATAGGAGATAGTTGGTGTCGCTGAGCTTGATGATGACGGAGCTAGCGATATGAATACTTGACGGGAACGGGTAAGGATCGATTCTTTCTGCCATTACAGCTCCTGTGAAGGATTTAGAAAAGCTCTGATACCATGTGAACAAATACAAAAGGATGGAACTTTACTGAGTAATACATCTTATTGCATAAACCCTTCGTTCTTACAAGGTTCCTTTCTACTTTGTTTTATAAAGTAAGGAGACTCCTCTTAAAACCTAATCTATCTCTTAGGATCTGTTTACATCTGTCAATCATCTAGACACACTCCACTGATAACAAGGCATCAAAGGGGTTACATAGTACGATCGGTCTTGCCTCCTTTGCACAGCTTGTCTCCTTCTTCTCTCTCTTCTGCTCTGCTTTTGTTGTCGTCTTATGGCTCTGAGACAGAGAGCCGTTAACTGCTTTGATGACTTTGGACCAGTGCATGTTGGTCTTGAACAACGTCTTGGGCCTTCATACTTACAAAAACTACAGAATGGAATGACCCAAATAACTACCTGTCATTCTTTAAACAAATCTCAAACAGTTATGCACATACGAACTTACCAAGTACTTATCAAAGTCTTGTATTTTGCAGAATCATGATACAGACTACTGGCTTCTCTCTTATACTGAAATTAGCATGACGGATATTTGAGACACCGATTATATCCTTTGATGTATCAAAAACTGTTTACATAATATAGCTGTTTGATGTGTCTGCATACTAACAGACAATCCTTAGTCATGTAAAAGCTGGCATCGATTGGCATTATGGAATAGCTGACGTGAGAACTCCACCACCATACTAGCAGCCATTGGGTAATTTTCTTGTGTGTTATGGTTTGTCTAGAAAGTGTTTGATGAAGCCATACTTACAGTAAAAATATATAGGATATTCAAGATTAGGTCAAAAGTAGTTTTAGGAAAGAGTTATTCTTAGGTTCACCCCCTAGGGTGAACCTCTAGGTTCACCAACCAATAAAAAATTGACACATTATAATATAAATTTTTAATTAAAAATGTAAAAATAAATAAAAAATAGTATAAATTACCCCAAAAAAAATTACGTTGTTAACACCGTCAATCAAACCTTAAATCATAAATACTAAACTCTAAACCCTAAACCCTTGGATAAATCTTAAACCCTTAGGTAAACCCTAAACCCTTGGGAAACCCTAAACCCTTGGGTAAATCCTAAACCCTAAACCCTTGGATAAACTCTAAATTCTTGGATAAATTCTAAACCCTAAACCCTTGGGTAAACCCTAAACCCTTGGATAAACCCTAAACCCTTGGGTAAACCCTAAACCCTTGGATAAACCCTAAACCCTTGGATAAACCCTAAACCCTTAGGTAAATCCTAAACCCTAAGGTAAACCCTAAATAGTAGTAATAAGGTTTACCTTAGGGTTTAAGATTTACCTAAGGATTTAGGATTTACCCAAGCGTTTAGGGTTTACCCAAGGGTTTAGGAAATCCAAGGGTTTAGGGTTTACCCAAAGGTTTAGAATTTAGTGTTTAGGGTTTAGAGTCTAGTATTTTGGATTTAGGGTTTCAAGGGTTTATGGTTTGTATTTAAGATTTAGAGTCTAATATTTAGGATTTAGGGTTTTACTGACGGTGTTAACAACGTTAAAAATAAAATTTTTGTTTTTTTTATATTCCAGTATTTTCTATTTCTTTTTCTATTTTTTTATTTTAAAAATACAATATGATGTGTCAATTTTTTATTGGGTGGTGAACCTTTAGGTCCACCCTAGGGGGTGAACCCAAGAATAAGTCTTTAGGAAAACATATGTATCATATTCGTAATCGTAACTTGCTAAATATTTTGTTTCAAAATATAGTTAGTATTGTTATTGTCCATATATAGTGGATGGTATTGTATCTTTAAAAATCTTTGATTATCATAAAAATATTTGATAATAATTGGTTGTATTTGTTGTGGCCGAAATTCATTTGAAACTTTTAAAAATAGCAGTGGTATTGGTATGTAAATAACTTGAAAAATCAATTGCAGAATCCTAGTAAGAATTATGTTTTAATAGTATAGATGTACATAACACAAATAAAAATTAAGTTATATTTTAAAACTGAATTGTTAAAATTATTATCCTTATACACTTGAACAGAATGTTTTCCACAAAATTAAAAGAACTTGGATGGTGATACAATAGACGATGAGAAAGGGGGATAAGTAGTGAGTACCACAATTAATAACAATGTAAATAGAACAAAAAAAATCAATAATTTAATTTTAAAGTCTAAACCATACAAGTCTATTGAATGATAATATACTGCTGGAGAGTTTTATCATTTAAGGTACTTTGGGTCTACAAAAGTAACACTTTAGGTTATTTTTTGTATGAGGTGCACTTTGTCTCTATTATGTCAATCTGTCATTCCAAGAACACCTTTGTAACTTTGTCTAGTTTATGTTGTTTAATAACTTTAGTTAGGTTTTGTGGTTGCAATCAAGAGTAGGTAGGTGATATCACTCAAATTACCTTAAGGAGTGATTTTACTCTTTCAAATAAGAGGTTCAATTGTAGTACTTAGGGATCGAATCCACATGGAGCGTGGCACACAATAAACTCAATTCAGTCACGATCAAGCTAGGTAAACGTGTATGAAAGTACTAAATTAAGCAAAGCAGTAAACGGAGGAGTTTGTTTGTGATGGAAGGATGGTTGCTAGACTTACGGTTTCATTAAAGTATTAGAATTCAATGTATATATGCTAATGGTTTGAACATAGAACTCGATATCTAATGCAAAAGACGACCAACTCTCGCTACGAGTCTAATCTATTGACTAAGTCCAGTGTTTCAGCATTCGTATGTCAACACGGATCAAGCGTGGATCGATGCTATGGTATGAGCGTTGATCGACGCTTCCTTAGGCAAGCGTTATCGCCCTTCTCGATATGTTCACTAGATTCCTAGACAAGCTCTCGCATATATCTAACAACCTAGCTCAATATAATTCAGTTCAGGTAATAGACCATGCTCTCGCATGCGCCTAAATATCCTATGATCAGGTTTCTAGTTAATTACTCTAGAAACAACCAGTAAGAATAATCCTGTGAAAGACACAATAAATCACCCTAGCAGTTCTATAAATCAGAAGAACATCAAAAACCTAGAAAACATAACCCTAGCAATTGAATCTACTCAAGCATGATAGTTGTCACTTAAATCATTAGATGAATAGATATAAATAGATAAAACCAAATAAGAAACCAAAGGAGTTCCAAAAGGACTCCGAAGGTGTTCCTCTCTTCTCTCCTAACCTAAGAACAATGAATAAAAGAAAGCTTAGCTATCAACAATCGCTTAGAAAATATATAAATATGGTTTAAGTCGTCCAGGGAAAACCACCCTGCTCTAGGGCGGGGACGATCCGAGGCAAACCACCCCGCCCAAGAGCAGGGACGTTTCTCAAAGATCAACCCCGCCGCAGGGCGAGTACATTCCAAGCAAAACCAACCCTAGGGCGGGGACGATCCACATATTAGTCCATCCCGCCCTAGGGCGGGGACACTTTATGATTCAGTCTCTCCCATCCGAGGACAGGCCGTGCATGAACTCTCGAAGTGCTGACCAAATGAACCTTTGTTTCATCTCGATTGGACTTGCCGTTGTTTTTTTACGAAAAAACGCAAGAATCATCTTTTTAAAAAAATTCGAGAATCAATCATATAAGAACGACACTGGTTAACTTGACACCATCATCATCATAACTATACAATTATCTTAAGTTTTCTTTAGAAAAATTAACGTTGCAAGACTAGCATCTTGCGGAAGGCAATTTCTCCGAAAGAAATTGTAAAAAACGTCTATCAGAAAATGACCCAAGAGGGTCCAAACATGACAAAGACCCACTTAAAAAATCCAGACAAGAAATATCTTATCCACTATGACGGCTTGCTTGGCTTTTGAAGAAATAAATGGAAAAGAGGTAAACGTCAAGTTTCTGAAAATCGAGGGAAATAAGGAAAATTTCCGCGAATGGATAAACTCGGATTAGGGCATAACAGGAAAGACACAACTTACCTTGGAGGAGTATATAAAGAGAGTAAAGGCTCAAGGCGCAGACGCACAAGAAATTCTCAGCAAACTGAGCACTTAGTGAGAATTAGGCAACTTTTCGTGTTTAGCGAGCTGTGAATGAACTAGGTTTTTAGTCTTAAGTTACTAAAACTATAGAAACTCACCGGCAGCTCTTTAGCCGAAGGCTTTACCTTTTTAATCGCTCTCTGTGGATTCAGAAATAAGATCTTTTTTGCTCTCCTTTTCGCTATACGATTTATCATTGCGTTTGTATTGATTGTTTAATTGCTTGAATGTTTGGTTTAGTATAAATTCTGGACCTCAGGGAAAGATAGGGTTTCTTAACTTTCTTCCGATTAACAGAAATCGACAGTGTGAATTTTGGTTCCCACAAGTACACAGTCGATATTTGATATCGTTTTCGCTGAGTTCGATGGACCATTTTTATAGCCTTCCAATTTACTCGGACTGTACAGAATGGTTCATAGTGTCTGCGAAGCTATAACTACAGTGGAGTGTGATTAAAAATAGGTTCGCAATTTTCATGTTGACATCATTACTGCCAAAGAAAGTTTCTCTATTGTTGGATTTGATTTCGGATGCTTCAGGCTCATTAAATGGAAATGACTGATGGAAACAAAATGAAGGGAGTAGCCCTCGCCTCAGTGGAGATAGAAGACAGTAGAGACACTGATCCAGTTAGAATATCTAGTTTGTTGGTTTGACAGGGCACTTCAAAGAGTAGAACAGATACAACCTCATAAAAGATGAAACTCTGGAAAAAGATCTTATAATGCTGAGAAAACTTCAAAGAGGTCTGATGTAAAGTTTTCAAATGTAAAGGTTATGGTCACTTTAGAACTGAGTGTGCTACAATGAGAATGAGAGAGATCCAGTGTCATGGTTGCAAAAGGTACAGACACACCCAAGTAGAGTGTGAGAATGATCTGAATAAGAAAAATGAGAAGTCAATTTTGGACACTAATGAAAATGATTCATAAAGTGATAATGAGGGAGAAGAAATCAACAAATTTGTACTACTTGTTAGTATTGTTGTGTTTGAATCAGTCTTAAATAGAAGATGAACCAGAACAAGAATTGAATAAGAGAAACAGAGAAGTAAGAGAGACTGTGGTAAAATTAGGTATGGAAAATGCAGTACTAGCCAAACAGAAATCTCATCTTGAAGAAGATTTGGCACTAATGCGACAAAAACTTCAGAGAGAATCAGAGTTGGCAAAAGAAAAAGTAGGTCTGATAAAATAAAAGCTGGTTCTGATCAACAAAATTTGAGCATAACTGGGTCAACAATACAGGAAGATCATGATGCTCACTGAAACTAAAGAACTCAATAACAATACAGGAAGGCAGGGGACTGATAATGCAAAATAAAAATTTGTATCAGGATGATATGCTCAGACTGAAGAAATCACAACAACCAGTACTTCAGAAAAATTAACTGGATGCTTTTATTGTAGCAAGTTTGGACATTACAAAAGATTTTGTTATCATTAATTTGAGAATATGATGCAGATTTGGAAGCAAGTTCTCTAGGGTTGGAAAAAAAATCAAGGATGGATGATTAACACTGATTTCTTTCCTAAGACAGAAAGTACTTCAAGAACTGGATATCATTGTTGGGGTCAAAATCGGTCATGGCAAAATCAACAACTAAAATCCTCTGAGAAATCATATCATAAGCAAATATGACCAGAAATGTCGAGATAACTATACCGCATAAGCCGAGTCTATTTGCATAAGGATACAAGGACAAATTTTGTATATTTCATTTCAGAAAAGAAATAAAAGAGTTTCAATACAAACATAAGATATTCAGAAAATGTTCTTTCATAAGGTTTTTGAGAGAAACAATGAGTTTTGTGGAATAACCTTCCGTAAAACAACTTTCTAAAAGTTTCCACTGAAAAGTTTGTTGAGTAAAATTTAACAAATAATCTTCCGCAAAATAACCTTCAGAAGGTTTTTACGGAAAGGAGGACAGAAACTTTCATAAAACGAGTTTTACAAAACAATCTTTCGTAAAACAAAATTCAGAAAGTTTCCATGAAAAAAAATCGTAAGCAAATCTACAAAATACTCTTCTGCAAAATAACTTTCAGAAAATCTTAGCGGAATAACTTGCTTAAACAAAAAAAAAAACAGTTTTGAAAGTATAGAAAATCATCAACAGAGGACAAAAAAGACAAGGGAAGGAGGAGAGAAGTACTCATCGCCCATGAGGCTCTCTCTTTCTCCTCTCTCTTCATTTGACATCGCCCTCCAAGCCCCATCTCTTACTCATCGCCCATCAAGCCTTCCTCATCACCCAGGAGGCACTCTCTCTTCATTTTTCATTGCCCTCGAAGCTTCCTCTCACTCCTCATCGCCCTTCAAGCTCCCTATCTCCTCTCTCTTTGCTTGTCATCGCTCATCAATCTCCCCCTCATTTGTCATCGCCTATCAACCTCTCTCTCTCTCTTTCCTCTCTCTTCATTTCACATTGCCCATGAGGCTATTTCTTCATTTAGCATCGCCCATGAAGCCTCCTCATTGCCATATCCACTGCTCATCATGTTCTCAATTGAATCATGTTTGAAATGTCCTTTGTTTCATAGCAATCAGAGTTTCCGTTGAGGTTTTACGAAGAAAGTAAGCAAGACATTGTTTTCTCGTAGAAGTTTGAGTGAAACATAGAGTCGAGAATGTTTAACTTAACACCATCACATTTTTGAAAAAAATGAATTGATTTTCATCACTTCGTAGGACCAACGACATAAAAACCGTAAATCAGACAAATCAACAATTTCTCCGAGAAAATTGTAGAAATGCGTAATTCATAAAACAGTCCAAAATGATCTAAAACATGATCAAAGCCCACTTATGACTTGATATGAGAACCAGTCCGGATTGCAATGTCGGTTTACTAGGCTTGGATAAAGAAAAATGGAAAAAGGTGGAAAACGTAAAGTTCTAAGATAAACATGAATGTACAGAAGATAAGGAATGATTTAAGTTGAAGATAACCTCAAATCTCTAAATGATAAGGAAATATGACCGACTCTGAAGGCATATATAAACACACCTGAGGCAGAGAAGAGGAAAATGAAGATTTTGGCTACATAAATTCTTTGCACTTAGAAATCTTGGGCGCTGTTTTTTCCATACTTTGTTTTCTATTGCTTGCACTATATTACTAGACGAACATCGTGAAAGCAGTTCGATCTCTTGTTCAACTTTTTGTAAACTGAACTACGTTCGACTTGATCCTCAAAAGGGATATGTAGGCAACCTTTCAAAAGGTTCAGTGTGAAATCAATAAAAACATTTTACATCTCTCTTTTTTTAATTGTTTTTTTGTGTTTATGTGGTTACCCAAAGTTGAGTTGGTTGCGCTCTCTAGAAGTGTTTTCTATGTACACTGTTAAGGAATCAAGCCTATATGTAGTTTAAATTTTTGAGGACATCCTTTGTCATAATAGATATCGAAGTTGAAAATTTCCAAGACCTCAGGACTAGTACATTCAGTTTTTTGTCGAAGAGGTTGTAGGCGCCAGAGCAAACTACTTTGGTGACTCAAACCATTTTTTCATTTAACTCGGGATTCAGAGTACATAAACTATGTTTGAAGCTTGGTATAACTGTTTTGGCAGATATGACTGCTTCTATACTGTAGGCTAAAGAAAATAGAGTTTCTTATGTTACTTTATGTGGGTTGTGTGACATGTCCATAGGACTCTTGGAAATTCTGAAGACCAGAATTGTGTTTTAGAATTGAGATATCTCTTAATGTTATTTAAGATCCTCTTGATTATGGTCTCGGTCTGTATGTTCTCTTGTGGGTAATATGTAATCAATAGTCAGATATATTATGATTTATAAAAAATGTAAGAAAAGTATTTAAAAAAAAAAATTGAACTGAAAAAGTAGTTAACTTTTAATTGTGTCTTATTTTGATCTTCTATTATTTAATTGTTTATTTCAATAAAAAATATAGCACATATGTAGAAGTGACTTTTAATTTATCATATAGATGTTTTGTTCCCAATTTCTTAAAACATTAACGTTTCAATTATTTTAGCGAGAAAATAAATCAGTTACAAAATCAATATAAACTGTGACGTTTCCAGTTAACATAAATTTCGAAGATATATATAGTAGTGAACGTAATTATTATTATATTCTATTTATAATAAGTTAGAGGTATTCTATAATTTATTGTTTAAATTATTAATAGAGATATACTTAAACTTATTTTATATTACTATATGTATATCTAGGTATATTGTAAGTTTTTATAATATAATTTTTGATAGTTTATGTGTTTTCATATTTAAGTTAAGCCAAATTATCTATAATTAAAATTTTCTTGAAAGTTTTACTTGTTTGTTATGGTTCTAGGATTATTTTCTTTTATAATCTTTAATTAAATAAATTAAAAATACCAACAACCAATCATCAAATGAAGACAAATCTTAACCATTAATGATATCTAAGTAAACGTTAATTAAGTGAATTCCTTTTATATAGGAGTAGTATATAGTATGATTGCTTAATTTTTCTTCAAAATATTAAATCTCTCTATAAAATTGCGTGCAGTGTAAATAGAGATTCATGTATGTCACAAAAGGAAAGCAAATCTAGAAAAAGTAATGTAACTAATATGTCGCCAGTGAACTGCATATTGGCTATGTGTCTTGTTTGGTGTGACTGGGTGAGAGCTGAGGCTAGGTCTGGGCATTCGGGTTTTTGGGTCGGGTTTGAATCGGGTCTTGTCAGGTTCAGGTCCTTTGGATCTTAGATAATAAGACTTAATAGGGTCATTTAATTTTTTCGGTTCGGGTTCGGTTAAGGTCTTGTCGTGTCCCGGTCGGTTCGGATCTTAGATAGTTAGATCCAATAGGGTAATTAGAATTTTTAGGTTGGATTTGGCTCGGTTTCGGATTGAGTTTGGTTTGGGTCATACCCAAAAAATACCCAAAAGCACAAAAAAACTGAAAATATTTAAATACCCAAAAATATCTAAAATTTTACCCATAATCTGACTCGAAGACATAAAAAACACCCAAAATTTTATCTGATTATCCATATTATATTTTTATAAATTTAAAATTTTACCCAAAACCTAAAACTATACTCGAAAACCTCAAATCAAAAACTAAAAATACACATGATACCAAAAATATACTGAAACACACATATATATTAGAAGTTTCGGGTATTTCGGGTACCCTATCAGATCTCGTGTTTGGGTCGGGTCGTAACCAAGACTCGCAAGTCCTCCATAACAAGACCTAGTGGAAAAAATGACATTACCCTTATCCGACCGATTCAAAAAAAAAATTGGTCAGTTCCGGTTCGGGTTTTCGGGTCCAGGTAAAATGTCGAAGCCTAGCTGAGGCAATGAAACTAATCTATCGCCATTAATTGCTTACTAAAAAAAATTGCCCCCATTTATCTTGGTTAAATTTATTAAAACTGTAAGATGTATGAAATAAATCCACTTGTTATTATGTCTATCTCTTAATTTCTTTTCAAAATATTTCATCTCTCAACAAAATAGCATGTAATATAATAGAGATTTCCTTACAAAAGGAATGTGAATCTGGAGAAAGTATATATGAAGATTTATGACATTATAAAATTGTAATAGAGATTCCTATATGTCACAAAAGAAAAGCGAATCTAGAAAAAGTAATGTAACTAATATGTCGCCAGGGAACTACATATTGGCTACGTGTCTTGTTTGGCGTTATTGTGTGAGAGATGAGGCTAGGCCTGAGCTTTCGGGTCTTCGAGTCGAGTTTCACTCGGGTCTTGTCGGGTTCAGTTTTTTGGATCTTAGATATTAAGATCTAATAGGGTAATTTAAATTTTTTGGTTTGGGTTCGGTTAAGGTCTTGTCTGGTCCCGATCGATTTGGATCTTAGATAGTTATACCCAATAGAGTAATTAGAATTTTTAGGTTCGGATTTGGCTCGGTTTCGGATCAAGTTTGGTTTGGGTCATACCTAAAAAATACCCAAAAGCAAAAAAACACTGAAAATATTTAAATATCCAAAAAATATCTAAAATTTTACCCATAATCTGTATTGAATACATGAAAACACCCAAAATTTTATCTTATTATCCAAATTATATTCTTAAAAATTTAAAATTTCACCCGAAACCTAAAACTATATTCGAAAACCCCAAATCAAAAACTTAAAAATACCCATGATACCAAAATATACTGAAACATACATATATACCTAATATATATTAGAAGTTTCGGGTATTTAGGGTACCCTATCAGGTCTTGAGTTCGGGTCGGGTCGGATCCAAGACCCGCAAGTCTTCCAAAACAAGACCCAGTGGAATAAAATGACATTACCCATATTCGACCTATTCAAGTTTTTTTGAGTCGGTTCCGGTTTGGGTTTTTGGATTCATGTAAAATGTCCAAGCCAAGCTCACGCAATGAAACTAATCCATCGCCATTCATTGCTTACTAAAAAAATTTCCCCATTTATCTAGGTTAAATTTATTAAAACTATAAAATGTATGAAATAAATCCACTTGTTATTATGTCTATCTCTTAATTTCTTTTCAAAATATTTTGTCTCTCAACAAAAATTGCCTGTAATATAATAGAGATTTCCTTATGGTACAAAAGGAATGTGAATCTAGAGAAAGTATATATGAAGATTTATGATATTATAAAATTGTAATAGAGATTCATATATGTCACAAAAGAAAAGAAAATCTAGAAAAAGTAATGTAACTAATCTGTCTCCAGTGAATTATATATTGGCTACGTATCTTGTTTGGTGTGACTGTGTGATAGCTGAGGCAATGACTAATCTATTGCCATTCATTGCTTACTAAAAAGTTCACCCCTCATTTATCTTGGTTAAATTTATTAAAACTGTAAGAGAGATGAAATAAATCCGCTTGTTATTATGTCTATTGCTTAATTTATTTTCAAAATATTTTGTCTCAACAAAATTGCATGTAGTATAATAGAGATTTCCTTATGGCACAAAAGGAAAGCGAATCTAGAAAAATTATATATGAGATTTATAACATTATAAAATTGTAATAAAGATGATTTTTTTTTTAGAAAAGATGTGAGGTGTCAACCAGTAGTGAGTTTTTAAAACATACTAAGCAGATTCTTTTATTTGTGTTCTAATCCTAAACATGCAAGTAAATCAATTTTTTATATATATAAGGTTGATGTTTCTTTTCTCATTTACTACTCCAACATAAAAAATGAGTTATCCAGCTTTGAACCAGGACATGGTATTAGAGATTTTTTCGTACTGTCCAGCTTCATCAATAGAAAAATTCAAATTCTTAAACAAAGATTACTACAAACGCATGTCTGAATCTTGGTTTATCAACCTTAATCTCTTCAGAACAAATTCTATCTTCGGAGTTTTTCTCCAATACAAAAGTTATCCTTCAACTTTTATATCCAGTTTCGTACTCACGGGAGATGGAGAAGTCTCTCTTGATTTTCTCCCCATAGAGAGGGTTAAGATTGAAGCTTGTGACTCAACTCACGGGATTTTTCTTTGTGCTGGTCCTGAATACGTTATAAAAACTCCGTACTTTGTTTGTAAACCAACCACAAGAGAGTACCAGACTTTACCAACCCCCGAAACCGGATTCTCGACCCTTGAATATGATTTTATACCAATTGTATCCGGCTTGATCGTGACTAGTACAAACCCCTTAAGGTATAAAATCGTCAAAATCTCTAAGCAATCCAAAATATTCACAGTCATTTGCGAGGTTTTTGATTCTGATTCCTTTACGTGGAAACGATTAGACGATTTGAAACTAGCAAATGATGAACATTTAGTATTTTCAAGCGTACCGGTAAGGAATAATCAGTTCTTGAATTGGTTAACTTCATCAAACAAGAATGTGTTTCGGTTTTGCATGAAAACTGAAACATGGTCTCTCCACCCAGTTCCAAGTGATTTACGAAAATATTGTCATCACCTTTTAACAAATCAAGGAGGTAAACTAGGCATAGTAGTTTGGAAACCGAAAGATTATGTAAAAGGGACTTGGGTTCTGGATAGCACTTTTGATAAATCATGGGTGAGAATGAAAGTAGAGAAGAGTATAGTGGAAGAAGATAAATTCGTTACACCTGTGTGGTTCCTCCGTGATAACGACGTCGTAATGTTGGGTGGTTTTGATTGGGTCAGCCTTTATGACATGAAGACTAATAGCATAAAATCTGAATGTTTCAAGATAACTAGTCTTCGAATAGACTTCGTTCACACTGGTATTGTTACTTATTTCCCTTTTTACTCTGACTATGAGAGACTTAATCTTGACGAATATCATGTTTAAAGATCCACTAACAAGGATCCAAAAAGTAATCCAAAAAGTAAGTGTAGCCAGTGAAAAGAAAAAATAAAATTGTAACTGAATAAACCAAATTTAACCGGTGGACAGAACAAAATTGTAATAGATAAAATTATCTTCCAAAAAATATATTGTTGTTGTAATTAAACAATTTTCCTAAATATTTTGATAATCAACAAAAATTGCGAAATAGAAAAAAACGTAAAAAAACGCAAGTATGCGTTTTCATATACATACTAATGTTTTTCTATTAATATACATGTCTATTTTTTTCAGTAGCAAGTATTCTTTAACAAGCATTTATCAAAAAAAAAAAAAACTATTACATGTTTTTTCATGTTTTAACATTTTTTCGTCTATATGCAATCCATAGATTTTTTTGGGATTTTTTAAAATTAATTAAATATCAGTATTCACATGATGATAATATATAAATACAGTAACGTAACGATCCACATCCATCGGGGTTCATAACAAGTTTTATAGACACATCTATTCATTTTAGACCATTCAATGGTTGCACTACTTTCAATTATAATACCAATCAAACCATATCCATCATTTCTACTTACAATCATACGCACAGGGGAAATCAAAAGGGAAGTGTATGAGTAAATGAAATCTTGCATATTTACATTGTTTTAGTCATTCATTTTTGTATATTTTGATTATTTAGTTAGTATTTAGGCATCTTTAGGTTTTATTTTGCATTCATGAGTCTTTATCAGGTGTTGGAGTATCCTTTGGAGTTCTTAAAGGTATTTGGAGACATTATGGTTCAAAAAAGGGAGCAAAAGATGATCACTGGTCGAGGTTGAGCATTGGAGCAGGTCTTTGCAGTGACCGGAAGCAGCCGCCCTAGACAGGACATCAGAGCAGGCATCGGAAACGAGTTGAAGCAATTACTCGGTATTAAGAGCGTCATCGAGCAATCCTGGAGAGACTCAGCGGAACGGGGTGAAAAGCCCGTTGTGATGTCAGAGTGGTCTACCGAAGCAAAGTCATCAACCCGTTTGGCATTTCTTTGAAGAGTAGGGCATGTACCGGAGCGAGGTGTTGTTGCGGGTTCAGGGACCCGCTCTCGCATGTGCCTAACATCCTAGTTCAACTGAATCTATTCTGGTACAGAACCTACTCTCGTTGTTTTCCATGTCCTATCATCGAGATCCTAGTTAGCTACTCTAGAATGCAAGCTTTAAGCACAACTCAATTGATGAATATTAACTTAACCTAGCAATCCTATTTTTGAGCTAATCCATGATTGCTATCATTCAACCCTAAATATAATTAGTAACTACTCAAACATCATCTTTGTCACACAAATCAGAGATGAATAGAATAGATATGAAATAAAAATATATAAAAACCAAAGAAGTTCCAGGAGGACTCTGAAGGAGTCTCTCCTAATACAAAATGAATGGAACTAAAATGCTCTGTAAAACTTGTGGTGTCTCCTTTTTCTCTCTCCCTGTCTTTATCAAGACATAAATATAAAACCCTAAGTTTAGGTCAAAACTCGTCCGGGGTATTTTTGTCTTTCTGATTTGGGCTTTGATCATCGATCAATGGCAAGTGTGCTACATCAATCGCTCTCGAGCTTCAATCATCGGTCGACTCCAAGTGTGTTCCATCGATCGATGGCTTCGTCGACCCCTTAGATGATCAACTATGGATTCTTCTCTTCAAGATGCTCCAAAAGCTCCAAGTATCTCATATATCTCCAAAACGTTCCTGGACCTGTAATTACTCTATAACATAGCCTATACACACATAATAGACTCTAAATAGAGCCTATAATATGGTCTAAAACTGGTAATAAATAGGCTATATAAAACGACAATTACCGTCGCATGGTAAACATGAACAACAGAGAATCACAATACTATCACAACACGGTTTCATCAATAAATGCTTACCAGCGAAAAGCTTAATCAAGCGCAAATTGTTTGAATCAGTCACCCTCTCCCCAGGGCCCGATAAACGCCATCACCTTCGACAAAGAAGAAACTAGCGGAATCGACCAGCCCCATTGTGATCCACTCATCATCGATCTCGTAATAAGAGATCTCGAGGTCGCAAGAATCCTTGTCGATATGGGAAGTATGGTAAACATTATCTTCCGTGACACACTAAAATGGATAATGTCAATCTCGAAGAAATTATCCTAACGCCAAAACCACTCACTGGTTTCTCGGGCATACCATCAATGACCATGGGATCGATAAAACTTCCCCTGATGGCAAAGGAGGTCACGAAAATCGTTGACTTCGCGGTCGTCGACAACCAAGCCATCTATAATGTTATCTTGGAAACACCATGGATAAACACCATGAAGGCGGTCCCGTCAACGTATCACTTGGGCGTTAAGTTTTCGACTCCGAACAGAATTGCAACAATCTGGGGGGTGCCAGAAACAGTCACGCCTTTGCTTCCTAGCCAAACATAAGCTAAGGAAAATTACGACAACCTCGATGGTGAAACCTAAACGCTCAACGATAAGCTCACCAACTACCAAAAACGCGTCAGAAGAAGACAAGTTTTCGAGACTAACACTCAAACCCAACTGGAGGAGACAAACCCGAAAAGACTTCAATCCAGCCACGGCAACCAAGGCGATTGACGTACCAGAAACAATGCCAGTAGAGTAAAACCGTCATGGCAACACACTAAACTACGAGATGGCTTGATCCCCGAAAGGTGTACATAGGCAACTCGTCAAAAGACGAGTTCAGCTGTCCCCCTCTCCAAGGGGGGGGGGGGGGTGTGAATACTCATATACTCCCATATTTTGAAATATCCATCTATGTAATTGATATTTTTGAAAAAAAATCCGATAATATAAAGCAATATGATTTCTAGAAATTCTTGCAAATCATTGTTATCATACTAATCTCTCATACTCTACCAACAATTATCTACAAATTTCTCATTTTTTTAAAAAAAATCATATAATCCCGCAAATGGAAATCTTACAAAAAATCACACGTCTCAAAACCTGCAAAAACTTTTCATCAAGAAAAGCAGTATGTTTGCGCAAATAGTTCTCAATTTTACGATCAAACCAAAAATCTCGGTCTTAAGACCATCATACTCAGATCATCCGACCAGGTTCGGATCAATCATCTAACCCAGTCAGACCGTCCAACCAGGTCGGTCTACCTGACCTGGTTGGACTATCCAGCCTGGTTGACCCATTTGACCCGGTCGAACAGCCAACCCGGTTGGTCCACCTGACCTGGTCAGACCACCTAACCCGGTCGGGCCATCCAACCCAGTCGGTCTACCTGAGCCGGTCGGACCACCTGACCTGGTCAGACAACTTGACCCGGTCAGATTATCCAGCCCAGATTGACCAAACCTGACCCGATCAATACACACAGGTCGGATCATTCGCCTCGACAAAATCATCTGACCTACATCGACCACTTGGCCTAACTCAGGTTACGATCAGACTAATCGACCAGACCGGATTGTCCAACAAGGTCCAAACCAATCAACCAGACCAACTGGATGGACCGATCTCCTGGTCGATCCTGACCCACAGATCATACCTATTCGTCTAGACACAACGTACTGTCCCTCCTCTATCCCGGTCGGATCCGTCGCCCAAACAATCTTTGCTTGATCTTTAAATCAATCAAACTCCACAAGATGATCCGACCCTTAGGTCAAAACTCATCTTTTAACTCAACGCTCGACCAAAAAACAAGAGATATCTATACTCTCTAAACTCAGAAAAATCTGATAAAAATACCATCAGAAAACAAAATTGAGGCGTCGCCGATGTTTCCGAAAAAGTATTCTCGAAACAGACCGTCCGCGACTATAAACAAAAAACATATTTTATGTGACTATAAACGAAAAACAGTCTGTCCGCGACTATAAACAAAAAAACAGTTGGTCCGCGACTACAAACGAAAAACAGTCCATCCGCGACTATAAACAAAAAACAGTCCCTTCGCGACTAAAAACGAAAAAACAGTCCGTCCGCAACTACAAAAATAATTTGTTCATTGATTTGTCCCAATGAACACTCTAACTATTCTAAACAAACGATTAACCTTTCATCGAATTGGTTCTCTAGCATCCAACACATGATAATAGCACTAAAAAAAAAATCTAAAATTTTGGTCAGCACTTCCAAAACTTAAAAATTGGCTGGAGAGATGCTCGGTTCCTGATCGATGCAAGTCATGTAAGCCGAGAACTTATCACATATTTCAATATCAAAAAGGAATCAGGTTAAAACCGCAAACAGAATACGTAAGCCAAAATAGTCATTGGACCTCCTAAAACCAAAAGTAAACCTAGGGTTTGTCCTAAAACCCACCGCACTGGTGTCTAAACATCTTAAAGGCATAATTTCGAAATGATATGAGATTCCTAAACTATGTCTCTTTGCTTACGCTTGCACGTTTATGGGACTCTTCAGAGGTTTTCGATCACTCCCATCTAAAATCAACGACAAGCATGAAGATCTTCAAGAATCACACGTGAGATGATGACTCACATTCTTCTTCTAAAACAAAATTTTCATTATCATAAAAGGCCGCAGTACGACAGGGATTCGAAGCAGTAAACAGCCAGTCCCGAAAACATAAAAACACAGCCTAACTCGGCCGGAGCAAACAAAAGAGAACATACATCATACAACCCACTCAGAGCAATATCTTCACTTGTCCATCGGAACTTGAGACTCACCTTTACCCATTTCCTCAACGGGATTCACCGCCACCATGTCTTCATCCCCCATCCCATCATGCAACTCTGCCTCCATAGGTACTCGTTCCTCGGAGCCACCGGGTAAAGGAGGGAGGATGCAGCCAGACTTCAAGTCAGCAAAAATTGCGTTGAATTCCCCCTCTGCTACAACCAGTTCATTCTTACAAGCAGCCAATCAGATCTCTTCGGCCGACAAGGTCGAGGCGTCCTTCCCTTGAAGCAGCCTGATTTCATCAATGTTTCCCTTGGAAACGGCCAAAATAAGATCCCTCTCATGGCCGACATCAGGGAAGCTAGCAAATAATCCATCCTCGATAAACGAGCTTGATACACAACATGAAACTCCTTCGCTATTTTGACTTTGATTTATCAATCCAGTGGCTTGACGTCCCTGCTTCATTGATCTGACACTGTAAACGGAGAAGCGTCCGGGGCACTTAAACCCAAAACATAACCCCCCTTCACCAAAGGAGGAGGAGCAGAATCGGCAGCCTGGTCAATCTTAATGACAGAAATCAGAGCCGTAGACGAGCCTGTCGGTTGAGCAACGGTCCCAGGATTTGAAGCAGGATCAAGAGATCTTCCCTTCTCAATAACAGCCGTAGGCCCGGGTGGAACCTCCACCGCTACAACCGAAACATCAGTGGGAGCGAGATCACACAGCACATTAGTCTGTGAAACACCGTTTATCTCCGCAATACGACGAGCCATCTCATCTCAAAAAGAAGCAAAATCGGCCACATAAGAAGATACTTTCGTCGAAGGACGGAGAAAACTCAACAAACTTGCACCAGGAGCTGGGCTCGCTTCGACAGTCCTTTGTTCATTGTGGGAAAAGACATTTCAGCTGAAAGGAAAATTTCGGAAGCCAAAGAAGAAGGGAAGTTGAGAAATGAAAGAGTGTGAGAATAATGAGGAGTGGACTCCTAATATTTATAGGAAATTTTTTAGAAATAAAATAATGGGCAAAAAGCTTACAAGGAAAAAGATGACAATCTAGACCGTGGATTCCAAATAAATGCTCAAAACTCGCTCGCAAAAAATCGTATTCGAAACTTGTGAGCTGGGGAGCTAACTGTTTGGGTAAAAATATGGTAACCTCAAAATCAATGTCCAAGACATATTCTTCTGTTAAACCTTACAAGAACAACTCCAGAAAAAGGGTTGAGGATCGAACCGTCACTATCCACCCCGTCCTAGGACGGGACATGTACCATCTCCATCCACTCTGCCCTAGGGTGGGGAAAGAATCGTCACTGTCCACCCCGCCCTAGGGCGGTGCACAAGCCGGATCCCTTCACCCCGCCCTAGGGCGGGGCACATCCTCATCCAACCACCCCGCTCTAGGGCGAGGCACATCCACACCATCCACCCCACCCTAGGGCGGGGAACAACCCGGATCACCAACTATCCCACCCTAGGGCGGGGCACATCCATTCTCAATCCACCCTGCCCTAGGGTGGTGCACACCTTGTCCGTCCACCCTGCCCTAGGGCGAGGCACACCTTGTCCAAGCATCCCGCCCTAGGGCGGGGCAGTCCAAGACCAACCATCATGTCCTAGGGCGGGGACGATCCATGGATCGGTCAATACCATCCTAGGGCGAGGATACTTTACGACTCAAAGCCAAGGTTTCACATCCAAGCCATGTGATAACACTCTAAGTCCTTATCATATGGGTTTTTGTTTTGTCTCTATCAGACTTGTCATTAGATTTTTACGATAAAAACGGCAAGACTCGTCTATCGTAAAAATCTAAGTCCAAATGTTCATATAAAAGATAATCGTTTAAAAACACAAACATCGTGACTAATCATCCATTTTATTTTATCTCGGAGGAAATAATAGATAGCCTCGTACAAACAGTCGTTTTCTCTGAAAGAAATCGTAAAAACGGCTAAGTCATAAAATGGCCCGAAAAGGGTCCAATCATGATAACGGCCCACTTACAAAATGCTGGACGAGAAAGAGGCCCATTCTATATGACGGTCTACTTGTTTTCCAAAAAGATAAATGGAAAAAGAAAAAGAAAAACTTCTGCAAAGTATAAACTCAGATCAAGGGCATTATGGGAAGACGTCATTGACCCTGGATGAGTATATAAGCAATACTCAAGACTTCTTTAAAGACACGTGGTTTTCTCTGCAAACAAGCACTTAAATCAACTTAGGCATTATTTCCTTTTTAGCTAGCTGCGACTCAACTAGGTTTTTCATTTTCAGTTACTAGAACTAGGAATCTTACCGACAGCTCTCGTAGCCAAAGGCAGGATCTTGTTGTATTCGCTCTCCGCCGATTTGGAATAAGATCTACTTTGCTCTTCTTTTTGTTTTATGATTTATTGTTCATCGTCTGTATTTGATTGTTTAGTTGCTTGACGTTTGGGTTAGCAAAAATCCGGAACCTCAGGGAAAGCTAGGGTTTCCTAACTTTCCTTATATGACGAAAATCAACAGTGCAAATTTTGGTTCTCACACAAGCCATCCTTATTATTGTTTTCTTGATGGGTATTCGGGATTCTTCCAAATCCTCATACATCTGAATGATCAAGAGAAGACGGCATTCACATGCCCTTATGGTACCTTTGCCTACCAAAGGATGCTATTTGGGTTATGTAATGCTCCAGCTACCTTCCAAAGGTGCATGATGTCAATCTTCTTATACCTTATAGAGGATGTTGTGGAGGTATTTATGGATGATTTCTCTGTCTACGGATATTCATTTTCTGCTTTTTTGTCAAATCTTTGCAGGATCCTATAAAGATGTGAAGACACCAACCTTATGCTGAATTGGGAGAAGTGTCACTTCATGGTTAAAAAGGGGTTGTGCTTGGACACAAGATTTATGAGAAGGGAATTGAAGTATACAAAGCCAAGATCGATGTGATGTTGGATTAGCTCCACCAAGGACAGTGAAGGACATTA
The DNA here is from genome assembly GCA_012274485.2 of Sinapis alba. NCBI lineage: Eukaryota > Viridiplantae > Streptophyta > Magnoliopsida > Brassicales > Brassicaceae > Sinapis > Sinapis alba. Next base: position 411,949 of record MU105647.1, on the reverse strand, counting down.
AAAGCTTTTCTGGTCATGTCGGGTTCTACAGAAGATTCATCAAAGACTTCTCCAAGATTGCTAGACCATTAACCAAGTTTATGTGCAAGGATGCCACCTTTAGCTTTGATGAAGAGTGTCTTCATGCCTTTACAAAGCTGAAGAGTGAACTCATCAGTACTCCTATTGTTGAACCACCAAATTGGGATCTTTCCTTTGAGATCATGTGTGAAGCTAGTAACTATGCTGTGGGAGCAATTTTGGGACAAAAGAGAGAAAAAAACAATGTGATCTACTATGCAAGTAGAACTCTTGATGATGCCCATATGAAATATGCTACAACTGAGAATAAGTTGTTGGCTATTGTGTTTGTATTTAAGAAGTTCAAGAGCTACTTGGTTGGGTCTAAGGTAATTGTCTACACTGATCATGCAGAATTGAGACACCTTTTTGCCAAGAAAGATGCTAAGCCAAGACTGTTGAGGTGGATTCTGCTGTTGCAAGAGTTTGATTTTAAGATTAAAGACAAGCTCGGAGTTGAGAATGGTGTAGCTGATCATTTGTCTAGGATGAGAGTTGAGTGTGGGATTCCTATTGTTGAAGGATTTCCAGAAGAGAAGATGGTGGCTATTGGGGCAGTAATGACAACTTGTGAAACTGGTAGAAAGCTTGAAGAGGTCGGGGCAATAAATGAGAAGGGTCCTTGGTACGCTGATTTGGTGAACTAGTTAGCTTGTGGAAGAGAGCCACTGGGTCTTGAGGGATATGCTAAGAAGAAATTCTACAAGGATGTGAAGAGATACTTTTGGAATGAGCCTTACCTCTACACTTTTTGCAAATATCAACTCTATAGAAGAGTAGTGGCTGAAGAAGAAGTGGATGTGATCCTTACACACTGTCATGGATCATATTATGGAGGTCACTTTTCTACTTTCAAGACAGTTGCAAAAGTGTTACAAGCTGGGTTTTGGTAGCCACACATGTTCAAAGACACTCAAGACTTTGTCTCAAGGTGTGATTCATGCCAAAGAAGAGGGAACATCACCAAGATAAATGAGATGCCTCAAAATCTAATTCTTGAAATTGAAGTGTTTGATGTGTGGGGTATTGACATCATGGGACCATTCTCATCTTCTTTTGGCAACACATACATTATTGTGGCTGTGGACTATGTCTTCAAATGGGTGGAAGCTATAGCAAGTCCCACCAATGATGCTAGAGTTGTTCTCATTTCATCAACAAACTATTTGAAAGTCTTCTCAAGAATAATGGTGTGAAACAAAAGGTGATAACTCCTTACCATCCTCAAACAAGTGGACATGTTGAGATGTCCAACAGGGAAATCAAATCCATCTTAGAGAAGACTGTTGGGACAGCAAGGAATGATTGGTCTGCTAAGCTAGATGATGCAATTTGGACTTATAGGACAGCTTACAAGACTCACTTAGTCACTACACCATTCAACCTTGTATATGGAAAAGCTTGTCATCTACCAGTCGAACTTGAGTACAAAGCATTATGGGTATTAAGTTGCTGAACTTTGATATCAAGAATGCTAAAGAGAAAGGGCTTCTTCAACTTAGTGAGCTAGATGAGATTAGACTTTATGCCTTTGAGAACTCATGAATCTACAAAGAAAAGATTAAGGCCTTTCATGACAAGAAGATTTTTAAGAGAGATTTCAATGCTGGAGATCAAGTGCTTCTCTACAACACTAGACTGAAATTGTTTCCTAGGAAGCTCAAATAAAGATGGTCTGGTCCTTTCAAGGTTAAAGAAGTTAGGCCATAAGGGACAATAGGGTTGTGGACAACAGATGGAAGATACTTCACAGTCAATGGGCAAAGAGTAAAACTCTACATGAGAACCACAACAGAGGAAGAAGGAATCTCGGTTTTACTCGCCGATCCTACCTCCGCCTAGTAAAAAAAAAAGGGAAGTCAAGCTAGAGATTTGAAACAAGCTCACATGGGAGGAAGTCCCATGTCTATCCTTGTAAATATTTCTTTTTAGGACTTTTTGATCCGTAGATTGAGTGTGAATCAGGTCAAGCTCGCATCCTTGGTTCCCAGCGGGTTGATGCAACAGGTTAGGTCAGACGCTTCAGCCGCCAGCGAGCCAGAGCGGGTTAGCAAAGCGGGTGTTGAGACTGCTCAATTTTTTTTGAGTTTTGAGATGAATCAGAAGCGGGGTAGAGTCATTGAGTGAAGAACCCGCTTGCAAAGAGTTGAGTTCAGAGCGGGGTAACTTGCAAGGTGTCGAAGCCGCTCGGCAAAGCTTGCACTCAAAACCCTGTTTCGGAGCCGGCTAGCTCAAAGGGGTGAGGCAACCACTCATAAAAATTCAAAAAGGATGCCGAGATCAGAGCGGGATAGCGTTGCATGGTCTTGAAGCCGCTCCGACACTTAGCCAAGCCCATGTACGTTTTCTTAAACTCTAAACTAGGTTGACCTGACCCAATCCACGATAATGGCGCCAAATTTGATATGGGTTTTACTAAATCCTACAAATCAATGTAGTAAAGAGGAGTATCAATCCAATCCTAAGTGATCATGACGCAAAGAAAATACAAGTGAATGTTTAATATAAGTGCAATCAGTGTATTAATGTTAACTAATAACAAGTAACTAGCAAGGTAAACAACTTAAACTTTTAACCAAATGAAGAAGTAGAACTCATGTGATTAGGATTTTGACTTCAAATGATTAAGATACAATCTAGAGTGGCAAGCTATCAATCAAAATATTCCTTAAGTCTAGAAAAAAAATACTAAACAAGTTCTTTGTCAAGATAAATGTTCATTTGTCTTCATCAATCAAACTTCAAATTTCTTTCATTTGATTGAGTTAAACAATATTAAGAACAAGTCTACTAACTATCTAAGCTTTTCTAACATTAAATATATTTGGTTAAGTAAACTAAGAGCAATGTTGAGTTGACTCAGACATTTCATCAATCACGGAACGTGTATAAAATGTTTAGATGTCTAGTTTAGGATTATCAAGACTACACTAGTATTAAGAACACTCAACAAGAAATGAAACATATAGATCTAACACTAAACACCATGATCTTCACTTAATCACCCTAATCATCCTAACCCATGTATCCAAAGGTAACTACTTACTAATAGACATTAATAACCCATAAATCATAGATGATTTGAGGCTAACCATGATTAGTGTTCAAGATAATCCAATAAACACAACTCTACACCGGGTTTACCCGACCCAATACCCGACAACCCGACCCGACTCTCCATACCCCCACTCATGGATCTCTCTCTCCCATTTCCCTTCTTCTCTTTCAAAAAAACTCAAAGTCCCTAAAACTTCTCAACCCCAAAACCCCCCCACAACTCACTCAAATCTTAACCAAATCACCTCATTTTTCTAAGAAACCCTAATCCAAGCAAGCTATGGGGATTCAAAAATGAATTTCATGGGTCCAAGAACCCTAAAAATTCAAACTCGAATTTTAGTCTATTTCTTGCTTGATTCTTGTGAATTAGACTAGGAAAAGCTTATATATCATGATGGATTGCTTCACTTGTGGTTGAATTTAGTGGAATTTGAACTTTGAAAAATTAGGGTTCTTGAGATTTGGAGATTTTCAAAATTGTTTACAATTGAGTTTAAAAGTGTCTTGGCTTGATGTACTAGGATGTTTTAGAGCTAGCTTAAAGATTTTTGTCAAGTTGGAGCTCAATTGGTTCATGAATTTGCTTCATTATCATTTTCATGCTTAGGAACATAGGGAAACTCATTGTCTTTTCTAAGTGTTCCTTTCTCATCATCTACTGATACCATACCAAGGTCTGCATTTTGCAGGTACCAATGGGGAAGAAGGACATGGACAAAATCAGAGTTAAGAAAGAAAAATCTGCAACAAGAGAAACTGAACTAAGGGGAAAAGCCTTGGGTCCTGAGCAAGACCAACCAAGGCCAGGGAGAACATCTAGGCAACATGCTATAGCAGATAACAAGGCACATGAAAAAGAGAAGAGAGTGAACAAGAGTGTAGTGCCTCCTCCAGTGGTTGAGAGTGATAATGGCAGTGAAGATGAGCCAGCTCCCCTTAAGAGAGCTAAGAGATCCACTTCTAAAGGGAACGGGATTGCTGTTGAAAATTACAAGAGCTCAAAGCCAATGATTTCTCAAATTCATGACCACCAGATGAATGGCGTCTTACGGGTTCCAACAAGATTTGCTGATCCCAAAATGATGAAAGGATTGGGGATTGATTATGATGCGAAGGCAATGCTGAAGAACATGAACATGAAAAGCTTCTACTCCATGGCCTATCCTACTTATAAAAGGTCTCCTGTTAGTTTCTAGCAACTCTGGAAGTCTCCTGACATGGAAGAGTCAACTCTCCCTAGGTTCAAGGATGTCCCCAGATTGGATTGGAAGTTGATAAGTGGGAACAAGCATGCCACTAGTAAATACAAGAATTCAGCAATAAGGCATCTAGCAGTATGTTACCTTCATCGGGTAATTGTTCATACGTTGTACCCAAGGAAGGAGGCATGCACAGTAAATGAAAATGAGTTGAGATTACTTTGTCAGGCAGTTCATGAGTATGCATCACCTTCACAGGTACCACTTCTCAATACTGATATGTACAAAGATTTTGGAATGGTCAGATTCTTTGTGAGGCGACTGATGTATTACAAGGATTGGGAATTGAGATATCTCTTAATGTTATTTAAGATCCTCTTGATTGTTGTCTCGGTCTGTATGTTCTCTTGTGGGTAATATGTATCAATAGTCAGATAAGTTATGATTTATAAAAAATGTAAGAAAAGTAGTTTAAAAAAATTTTGAACTGAAAAAGTAGTTAACTTTTAATTGTGTCTTATTTTGATCTTCTATTATTTAATTGTTTATTTCAATAAAAATATAGCACATATGTAGAAGTGTCTTTTAATTTATCATATAGATGTTTTGTTTCCAATTTCTTAAAACATTAACGTTTCAATTATTTCAGAGAGAAAATAAATCAGTTACAAAATCAATATAAACTGTGACGTTTCCAGTTAACATAAATTTCGAAGATATATATAGTGGTGAACGGAATTATTATTATATTCTATTTATAATAAGTTAGAGGTATTCTATAATTTATTGTTTAAATTATTAATAGAGATATACTTAAACTTATTTTATATTTTATATTACTATATGTATATATAGGTATATTGTAAGTTTTATAATATAATTTTTGATAATTTATGTGTTTTCATATTTAAGTTAAGCCAAATTATCTATAATTAAAATTTGCTTGAAAGTTTTACTTGTTTGTTATGGTTCTAGGATTATTTTTCTTTTATAATCTTGAATTAAATAAATTAAAAATACCAACAACCAATCATCAAATCAAATGAAGACAAATCTTAACCATTAATGATACCTAAGTAAACATTAATTAAGTGAATTCCTTTTATATAGCATATGTTATATTTATTGTGATATCGATTATAGAAAGTCTTGTTCACCAAGATTTACTTGTACTTGGTCACCAAGCAAAACTCTAATTTTGTATCCCTATATAAGAAGTTCATTATTCATGGAATAAGACCCACAAATTCCTCTCTTCTCTTCTCTACTCAAAACACGTTATCAGCACGAAACTCTAGCAATCTTAAGCTAATAGGTATAGATTATTATTATGTTTTTTCTTTTTAGTCTATATCCAATGCTTCCTCAAACCATGCTTATTATCAATTCATGGTTTGTAAGAATTGATTCATATATACTATGAGCTTAGGAGCTTTAGTTGACAATACTGATTTGGCCTTGTTCCAAGGAAAGAAAACAATTTGATCCAAGATCTTGTCGATGATTATAAGCTAATGCTCATTGGTTATTTTGATATTCACTTGATTATTGTTTCCCATATCATTACGTTACACCAAGTGCAAAACGATTTAGTATGGTTTATTGATTAGCATTAACATGTTAGTATTAATCGTTAACCTACAATTTTAATATACAGCTACATATTTTTATTAAATTTGGCTGTATATTCATAAGTTTAACCTAATGTCTGCACTCATACTTTTATTAATATTTTTTTACTGCTGCATCCCTTATATATAATTTTATTTGTTTATAAATGTCATCATCTCAACGTGCAAGTATGATTCATCATATTGTTTTTCTAAAATCTGGAATACATCTGATTTTACTTTAACTTATAAATGAAATATTTTTCTCATGCAGTAACTCGTTTGATAGTTTATTTTAGCACATCTATATTGCTTCACGTGTAAGTTGTTAGATTATTACATATTTACTTTGTAGACCTATTATTATATTCTAGCATGAGAATATATTTTATTCCATTTAAGTTGAATACTTTCCTATTCAATATTTTAAATTTATGTCTCAGGATGTTCAACACTATTTATATAACATATCATTCACTATTAGATATTCGATTGATACTATGAATTATATTATTATTATTCATTTTTTTAAAAATGAAACCTGATTATTATTTTATTGTTTCAGTGAGATATGTCGAATTTAACTAGTATTGAATTTGAAGTTCTTGATATTACTGGAAACAACTACTTGGCTTGGGTATTAGATGCTGAGTTTTCCCTTAGTGCAAAGGGTCTTGAAGGTACAATCCTAGAAGGGAATCAAACTCAAAGCCAAGATAAAGTAAAGGCTATGATATTCCTTCGTCATCATCTCCACGGAGATCTCAAGAATGAGTATCTCACTGTGAAAGATCCACAAGTCCTTTGGAACAACTTAAAGGAAAGGTACGATCACCATAAAATTGTGATCCTACCTAAAGCTCGTTATGAATGGACACATCTGAGGTTACAAGACTTTAAGTCTGTAAGTGATTACAACTCAGCCTTGTTCAAAATTACTTCCAAGTTGGAGTTATGTGGAGAGAAAATCACGGAAGCTGATAAGTTAGAGAAGACATTCTCTACTTTTCATGCAAATAATGTTGTCCTGCAGACACAGTACCGTGAAAAGGGATTCCAGAAGTATTCCCAACTTATATCTTGTCTCCTTGTGGCTGAACAAAACAATGAGCTTTTGATGAAAAATCATGGACTACGTCCAACTGGTTCTGCTCCATTCTCTGAAGCGAATGTGACTGAACAAAACAACACTGGCCGCAGAAATGGCTACAGTCGTGGTCATGGAGATACACGTGGACGTGGATATGGTCAAGTTCGAGTCTGAGGAGTTTCTTTTAAGAACTCTAACTCTCACCAGAAGTGGGAAAAGAAGGAAGGTAATAAACAAGCAACTGAATGTTACCGATGTGGAAGTAAAGACCATTGGGCTCGTACGTGCCGTACATCAAAGCATCTTGTTGATCTGTATCAAAAATCACAAAAAACAAAAGGGAAAGAATGTGGAAACAAATATGGTGTACGAAGGTGGAGAAGATAACTTTGATTTTGGTGATGCCAGTCACCTTGAACTTTCCGATTTTCTCATTGACAAAGAGAAAAAGTGATTGAACAATGATCATTTAAGAGACGTTTTGTTTTTATTTATTTATTGGCTTTTAGTTTTTAGCTTTTGGTTTTTATTTACTATTTTGTCATTTCCTTTGCATTAATGAATTTTATCTATTTTATTATTTTATATGAGATTATAATTTATTTTATTTATTTATTCGAAGAGAAATGAATGGTGAAGATTTATATTTGGCAGACAGTGCAACTAGTCACACAATTCTGAAAAATAAGAAATATTTCTCTTATTTATTAAATAGAGAAGCAAGTGTGAACACTATAACAAGTAGTGCAAAGATAATTGAAGGCTCCAGAAGAGCAAATATAATACTTTCTATGGGAGCACAACTTGAAATTGTTGATGCATTGTATTCCCCTAAGTCTCAAAGAAACTTTTTGAGTTTTAAAGGTATTCACAGAAATGAATATCATATTGAGACAATGAATGAAGAAAATATTGAATTTTTTCATATTACAAGTATTTTTCATGGCTCTAAGAAAGTAGTAGAAAAACTACTAGCATTCTCCACTGGATTGTATTACATTAAAATTAGTACAATTGAGGCAAATGCCATAGTAAACCAGAAGTTTACCGAAAACATTACTGTTTGGCATGACCGGTTAGGCCATCCTGGTTCAACAATGATGTGGAAGATAATCACTAATTCATGTGGGCATCCACTGAAGAACCAGAAGATTCTTCCTAATGATTATTCATGTGTTGCTTGTTCTCAAGGTAAATTGATCTTAAGGCCTTCACCAGCCAAGATAATTCATGAATCAATAAACTTTCTGGAACGTATTCAAGGAGACATTTGTGGGCCGATTCACCCACCATGTGGAACCTTTAAGATACTTTATGGTTCTAATTGACGCATCAACAAGATGGTCATATGTTTCTTTGTTATCAACTTGCAACTTGGCGTTTGCGAGACTGCTTACTCAGTTAATCAAATTACGAGTATATTTTCCAGATTTTCCTCTAAAGGCAATTCGCCTAGACAATGCTGGTGAATTTATGTCTCAGGCTTTTAATGATTATTGCATGTCTATTGGTATAAGTGTTGAACATCCTGTAGCACATGTTCATACACAAAATGGTTTAGCTGAATCATTAATTAAACGTCTTCAGTTGATTGCTAGACCATTGCTTATGAAATCAAAACTCCCAGTCTCTGCATGGGGGCATGCTATACTACATGCAGCAACACTGATTTGCATAAGGCCAACGAGTAATCATCAATTCTCCCCATCACAATTGATTATGGGTCAAGAGCCAAATATTTCTCATCTTAAGATATTTGGATGTGCAGTATATGTTCCAATTGCTCCACCACAGCGAACTAAAATGGGACCTCAAAGGAGGTTAGGAATATATGTTGGATATGATTCTC
>MU105647.1:383119-403039 GCA_012274485.2 Sinapis alba | reverse complement strand
TGTTTTTCCAACATTAGGGGAAGAAAATTAACAGTTGGGAAAAGATATTAACTGGAATGAATTATCATTATCTTATCTTGATCCTCGAACTAAAGAATGTGACTTAGAAGTCCAAAAGATAATTCATTTGCAAAGCTTAGCAAACCAGTTGCCAGATGCATTTACTGACCCAAAAGAGTGACCATGTCACATGTCCTAGTTGTAAATGCTCCAGTCAGAATGAATGTTCAAGAAGGACAAAATCAACCTGCTAATGAGTCTAAGATACACCTGAAGCGTGGTAGACCTATCGGTTCTAAAGATAAAAATCCTCGAAAAAGAAAAGGAGCAGAAATTGGCAATAATGAAACCGAGGTAATAACTATGAATGAGAAATTTCCAGAAGAGAACATGACACAAGAAGAAAATCAGGTACATGATAATGAAGAGATCTCAACTAACTATGTCATGTCTGGAATAAAATGGAACCGAAAGCAAATCGATGTCGATGATATTTTTGCATACAATGTAGCAGTTGATTTAATGGATGAGGATCATGAACCAAAATCTATTGAAGAGTGTACACAAAGAAGTGATTGGCCAAAATAGAAGGAAGCAATAGATGCTGAATTAAAATCTCTTGCAAAAAGAGTAGTGTTTGGACATGTAGTCCGTACACCTAAAAGTGTAAAACAAGTGGGATATAAATGGGTATTTGTGCGAAAGAGAAATGAAAATGGTGAGATTGTGAGATACAAAGCACGTTTAGTTGCTCAAGGATTTTCACAAATACCCAGAGTTGATTATGAAGAGACATACTCTCTTGTGGTGGATGCTACTACATTCATGTTCCTTATCAGTCTGGCGATAAAGGAAAGACTTAATTTACGCTTAACGGATGTAGTCACAGTTTACTTATATGGTCCACTGGATACTGATATTTACATGAAAGTTCCAGAAGGATTTAAACTGCCAGAAGCAGCAAACTCTAATCCTCGAGAGTGTTATAGCATAAAGTTAAATCCATCTCTTTATGGACTGAAACAATCAGGACGCATGTGGTATAATCTTCTAAGTGAGTACTTGTTGAAAGAAGGCTATAAAAACGATCCTATCAGTCCATGCATCTTTTTTAAGAGATTTGAGAAAGGATATGTTATAATTGCAGTATATGTTGATGATTTACACATCACTGGAACTCCTGAAGAGATTTCACTTACAATGGAATACTTGAAGAAAGAATTCGAGATGAAAGATCTTGGAAAAACAAAGTTTTGTTTGGGATTACAAATTGAGCACCTCAAGAATGGAATCTTAGTGCATCAAGAAACTTATACAGAAAAGGTGACTAAACGATTTTCTATGGATCAAGCACATCCTTTGAGTAGTCCAATGGTTGTAAGATCACTCGATGTGAATAAAGATATCTTTCGCCCTAAAGAGAAGAATGAAGAAGTCTTTGGTCCTGAAGTACCATACTTAAGTGCAATAGGGGCATTAATGTATCTTGCCAGTCATACAAGACCTGATATATCATTTGCAGTGAACCTATTGGCAAGGTTTGGTTCATGCCCAACTCGTAGGCATTGGAATGGGATAAAACATATACTTCGTTTCCTCCAGGGTACGAAAGACATGGGCATATTCTTTTCTAACCAATCCACAAAATATTTGGTTGGTTTTGCAGATGTTGGGTACATGTCTGATCCTCACAATGTCAGATCACAAACGGGATATGTGTTTACTTGTGGTGGAACAACTATCTCTTGGCGTTCAATGAAGCAAACCATGCAGCTACTTCTTCCAACCACACATAGATTTTAGCCATTCATGAAGCTAGTCGTGAGGTGGTATGGTTAAGATCCGTTATTCAACATATACGAGAAGATTGTGGTCTATCTACAGGAAAAAAAGCTCCAGCAATCATGTATGAGGACAATGCTGCGTGTATCGCACAACTCAAAGATAGATATATCAAGGAGATCGGACGAAGCACATTTTACCAAAATTCTTTTTCACTCATGATCTGCAGAAGAATGGCGATGTTCGTGTTGTACAAGTTCGTTCAAGTGACAATTTGGCTGACTTATTCACCAAGGCGTTACCTACTGATACTTTCAAGAAGCTGGTTCATCTTATTGGATTACGTCGTCTCAAGGATCTTGACGTCTGTTATATGAGGGGAAGTAATTGTGCATTGCACTCTTTTTCCCTTAACCATGGTTTTTCCCATTTGGTTTTCCTTGTAAGGTTTTTAACGAGGCAGCATCTTACGCATATAATAGACATCAAGGGGAAGTGTTATATTTATTGTGATGTCGATTATAGAAAGTCTTGTTCACCAAGATTATTTGTACTTGGTCACCAAGCAAAACCCTAATCTTGTATCCCTATATAAAGAGTTCATTATTCATGGAATAAGACACACAAATTCTTCTCTTCTCTTCTCTACTAAAAACAGTATATAGTATGATTGCTTAATTTTTCTCCAAAATATTAAATCTCTCTATAAAAATGTGTGCAGTGTAAATAGAGATTCATGTATGTCACAAAAGGAAAGCAAATCTAGAAAAAGTAATGTAACTAATCTGTCGCCAGTGAACTGCATATTGGCTACGTGTCTTGTTTGGTATGACTGTGTGAGAGCTGAGGCTAGGTATGGGCATTCGGGTCTTCAGGTCGGGTTTGAATCGAGTCTTGTCAGGTTCGGGTTCTTCGGATCTTAGATAACAAGACTTAATAGGGTAATTTGAATTTATCGGTTTGGGTTCGGTTAAGGTTTTGTCGGGCCCCGGTCGGTTTGGATCTTAGATAGTTAGACCCAATAGGGTAATTAGAATTTTTAGGTTTGGATTTGGCTCGGTTTCGGATCGAGTTTGTTTTGGGTCATACCCAAAAAATACCCAAAAGCAAAAAAAAACTAAAAATATTTAAATACCGAAAAATATCTAAAATCTTATCCATAATCTGACTCGGAGACATGAAAAACACCCAAAATTTTATCTGATTATCCAAATTATATTAAAAAAAAAAAATTATCCGAAACCTAAAACTATTCTCAAAAACCCCAAATCAAAAACTTAAAAATACCCATGATACCAAAAATATATTGAAACACACATATATACCTAATATATATTAGAAGTTTTGGGTATTTCGGGTACCCTATCAGGTCTCATGTTCGGGTCGGGTCGGATCCAAGACCTGCAAATCCTCGTTATATAACAAGACCCAGCGGAATAAAATGACATTACCGATATCCGACCGATTCAAGTTTTTCTGGGTCGGTTCCGGTTCGGGTTTTCGGGTCCAGGTAAAATGTCGAAGCCTAACTGAGGCAATGAAACTAATCTATCGCCATTCATTGCTTACTTAAAAAATTTCCCCCATTTATCTTGGTGAAATTTATTAAAATTGTAAGATGTATGAAATAAATCCACTTGTTATTATGTCTATCTCTTAATTTCTTTTCAAAATATTTTATCACTCAACAAAATTACATGTAATATAATAGAGATTTCCTTATGGCACAAAAAGAATGAGAATCTAGAGAAAGTATATATGAAGATTTATGAAATTATAAAATTGTAATAGAGACTCCTATATGTCACAAAAGAAAAGCGAATCTAGAAAAAGTAATGTAACTAATATGTTGCCAGTGAACTACATATTGGCTACGAGTCTTGTTTGGCGTTACTGTGTGAGAGCTGAAGCTAGGCCTGAACTTTCGGGTTTTCAGGTCGGGTTTGAATCGGGTTTTGTCGGGTTCGGGTTTTTTGGATCTTAGATATTAAGACCTAATAGGGCAATTTGAATTTGTCGGTTCAGGTTTGGCTAAGGTCTTGTCGGGTCCCGATCAGTTCGGGTCTTAGATAGTTAGACCCAATAGGGTAATTAGAATTTTTAGGTTCAGATTTGGCTTGGTTTCGGATCGAGTTTGGTTTGGGTCATACCTAAAAAATACCCAAAAGCAAAAAAAATCTGAAAATATTTAAATACCCCCAAAATATATAAAATTGTATCCATAATCTGTATCGAATACATGAAAAACATCCAAAATTTTATCTTATTATCCAAATTATATTTTAAGAAATTTAAAATTTCACCCGAAACCTAAAACTAAACTCGAAAACCCCAAATCAAAAACTTAAAAATACCCATGATACCAAAATATACTGAAACATACATATATACTAATATTAGAAGTTTCGGGTATTTCGGGTACCCTATCAGGTCTCGAGTTCGGGTCGGGTCGGATCCAAGACCCGCGAGTCTTCCATAACAAGACCCAGTGGAATAAAATGACATTACCCATATCTGACCGATTCAAGTTTTTAGATCGGTTCCGGTTCGGGTTTTTGGGTCCAAGTAAAATGTCCAAGCCTAGCTGACGCAATGAAACTAATCTATCGCCATTCACTGCTTACTAAAAAACTTTCGCCCATTTATCTATTTTAAATTTATTAAAACTGTAAAATGTATGAAATAAATCCACTTGTTATTATGTATATCTCTTAATTTCTTTTCAAAATATTTTGTCTCTCAACAAAATTGCTTGTAATATAATAGAGATTTCCATATGCTACAAAAGGAATGCGAATCTAGAGAAAGTATATATGAAAATTTATGACACTATAAAATTGTAATAGAGATTCCTATATGTCACAAAAGAAAACTATATGTCACAAAAGAAAAGAAAATCTAGAAAAAGTAATGTAACTAATCTGTTGCCAGTGAATTACATATTGGCTACGTATCTTGTTTGGTGTGACTCTGTGAGAGCTGAGGCAATGAAACTAATCTATCACTATTTGTTGCTTACTAAAAAAATCGCCCCTCAATTATCTTGGTTAAATTTATTAAATCTTTAATATGTATGAAATAAATCCACTTGTTATTATGTCTATTGCTTACTTTCTTTTCAGAATATTTTGTCTCTCAACAAAATTGCATGTAGTATAATGGAGATTTCCTTATGGCAGAAAAAGAAAGCGAATCTAGAGAAAGTATATATGAAGCTTTATGACATTAAAATTGTAATAAAGATGATTTTTTTAGGAAAAAGATGTGAAGTGTCAACCAGTAGTGAGTTTTAAAAACATACTAAGTAGATTCTTTTATTTGTGTTCTAATCCTAAAAATGCAAGTAAATCAATTTATATATATAAAAGGTTGATGTTTCTTTTCTCCTTTACGACTCCAACATCAAAAATGAGTTATCCAGCTTTGAACCAGGACATGGTATTAGAGATTTTTTCGTACTGTCCAGCTTCATCGATAGAAAAATTCAAATTCTTAAACAAAGATTACTACAAACGCATGTCTGAATCTTGGTTTATCAACCTTAATCTCTTCAGAACAAATTCTATCTTCGGAGTTTTTCTCCAATACAAAAGTTATCCTTCAACTTTTATATCCAGTTTCGTACTCACGGGAGATGGAGAAGTCTCTCTTGATTTTCTCCCCATAGAGAGGGTTAAGATTGAAGCTTGTGACTCAACTCACGGGATTTTTCTTTGTGCTGGTCCTGAATACGTTATAAAAACTCCGTACTTTGTTTGTAAACCAACCACAAGAGAGTACCAGACTTTACCAACCCCCGAAACCGGATTCTCGACCCTTGAATATGATTTTATACCAATTGTATCCGGCTTGATCGTGACTAGTACAAACCCCTTAAGGTATAAAATCGTCAAAATCTCTAAGCAATCCAAAATATTCACAGTCATTTGCGAGGTTTTTGATTCTGATTCCTTTACGTGGAAACGATTAGACGATTTGAAACTAGCAAATGATGAACATTTAGTATTTTCAAGCGTACCGGTAAGGAATAATCAATTCTTGAATTGGTTAACTTCATCAAACAAGAATGTGTTTCGGTTTTGCATGAAAACTGAAACATGGTCTCTCCACCCAGTTCCAAGTGAATTACGAAAATATTGTCATCACCTTTTAACAAATCAAGGAGGTAAACTAGGCATAGTAGTTTGGAAACCGAAAGATTATGTAAAAGGGACTTAGGTTCTGGATAGCACTTTTGATAAATCATGGGTGAGAATGAAAGTAGAGAAGAGTATAGTGGAGAAAGATAAATTCGTTACACCTGTGTGGTTCCTCCGTGATAACGACGTCGTAATGTTGGGTGGTTTTGATTGGGTCAGCCTTTATGACATGAAGACTAATAGCATAAAATCTGAATGTTTCAAGATAACTAGTCTTCCAATAGATTTCGTTCACACTGGTATTGTTACTTATTTCCCTTTTTACTCTGACTATGAGAGACTTAATCTTGACGAATATCATGTTGTTGTAATTAAACAATTTTCCTAAATATTTTGATAATCAACAAAAATTGTGAAATAGAAAAAAACGTAAAAAAAACGCAAGTATGCGTTTTCATATACATACTAATGTTTTTCTATTAATATACATGTCTATTTTTTCAGTAGCAAGTATTCTTTAACAAGCATTTATCAAAACAAAAAAAAAATATTACATGTTTTTTCATGTTTTAACATTTTTTCGTCTATATGCAATCCATAGATTTTTCTGGGATTTTTTAAAATTAATGAAATATCAGTATTCACATGATGATAATATATAAATACACTAATTTAACGATCCACATCCATCGGGGTTCATAACAAGTTTTATAGACACATCTATTCATTTTAGACCATTCAATGGTTGCACTACTTTCAATTATAAGTACCAATCAAACCATATCCATCATTTCTACTTACAATCATGCGCACAGGGGAAATCAAAAGGGAAGTGTATGAGTAAATGACATCTTGCATATTTACATTGTTTTAGTCATTCATTTTTGTATATTTTGATTATTTAGTTAGTATTTAGGCATCTTTAGGTTTTATTTTGCATTCATGAATCTTTATCAGGTGTTGGAGTATCCTTTGGAGTTCTTAAAGGTATTTGGAGACATTATGGTTCAAAAAAGGGAGCAAAAGATGATCACTGGTCGAGGTTGAGCATTGGAGCAGGTCTTTGCAATGACCGGAAGCAGCCGCCCTAGACAGGACATCAGAGCAGGCATCGGAAACGAGTTGGAACAACTACTCGGCATTAAGAGCGTCATCGAGCAATCCTGGAGAGACTCAGCGGAACGGGGTGAAAAGCCCGTTGTGATGTCAGAGTGGTCTACCGAAGCAAAGTCATCAACCCATTTGGCATTTCTTTGAAGAGTAGGGTATGTACCGGAGCGAGGTGTTGTTGCGGGTTCAGGAACCCCCTCTCGCATGTGCCTAACATCCTAGTTCAACTGAATCTATTCTGGTACAGAACCTACTCTCGTTGTTTTCCATGTCCTATCATCGAGATCCTAGTTAGCTACTCTAGAATGCAAGCTTTAAGCACAACTCAATTGATGGATATTAACTTAACCTAGCAATCCTATTTTTGAGCTAATCCATGATTGCTATCATTCAACCCTAAATCTAATTAGTAACTACTCAAACATCATCTTTGTCACACAAATCATATATGAATAGAATAGATATGAAATAAAAATATATAAAAACCAAAGAAGTTCCAGGAGGACTCTGAAGGAGTCTCTCCTAATACAAAATGAATGGAACTAAAATGCTCTGTAAAACTTGTGGTGTCTCCTTTTTCTCTCTCCCTGTCTTTATGAAGACATAAATATAAAACCTAAGTTTAGGTCAAAACTCGTCCAGGGTATTTTCGTCTTTCTGATTTGGGTTTTGATCATCGATCAATGGCAAGTGTGCTACATCAATCACTCTCGAGCTTCAATCATCGGTCGACGCCAAGTGTGTTCCATCGATCGATGGCTTCGTCGACTCCTTAGATGATCAACTATGGATTCTTCTCTTCAAGATGCTCCAAAAGCTC
The DNA here is from genome assembly GCA_012274485.2 of Sinapis alba. NCBI lineage: Eukaryota > Viridiplantae > Streptophyta > Magnoliopsida > Brassicales > Brassicaceae > Sinapis > Sinapis alba. The sequence continues at coordinate 395,188 of MU105647.1, read as the reverse complement.
CAAGTATCTCATATATCTCCAAAACGTTCCTGGACCTGTAATTACTCTAAAACATAGCCTATACACACATAATATACTCTAAATAGAACCTATAATATGGTCTAAAACTGGTAAAAAATAGGCTATATCAAACGACAACTACCGTCGCATGGTAAACATGAACAACAGAGAATCACAATACTATCACAACACGGTTTCATCAATAAACGCTTACCAGCGAAAAGCTTAATCAAGCGCAAATTGTTTGAATCAGTCACCCTCTCCCCAGGGCCCGATAAACGCCATCACCTTCGACAAAGAAGAAACTAGCGGAATCGACCAGCCCCATTGTGATCCACTCATCATCGATCTCGTAATAAGAGATCTCGAGGTCGCAAGAATCCTTGTCGATATGGGAAGTATGGTAAACATTATCTTCCGTGACACACTAAAATGGATAATGTCAATCTCGAAGAAATTATCCTAACGCCAAAACCACTCACCGGTTTCTCGGGCATACCATCAATGACCATGGGATCGATCAAACTTCCCCTGATGGCAAAGGAGGTCACGAAAATCGTTGACTTCGCGGTCGTCGACAACCAAGCCATCTATAATGTTATCTTGGAAACACCATGGATAAACACCATGAAGGCGGTCCCGTCAACGTATCACTTGGGCGTTAAGTTTTCGACTCCGAACAGAATTGCAACAATCTGGGGGGTGCCAGAAACAGTCACGCCTTTGCTTCCTAGCCAAACATAAGCTAAGGAAAATTACGACGACCTCGATGGTGAAACCTAAACGCTCAACGATAAGCTCACCAACTACCAAAACGCGTCAGAAGAAGACAAGTTTTCGAGACTAACACTCAAACCCAACTGGAGGAGACAAACCCGAAAAGACTTCAATCCAGCCACGGCAACCAAGGCGATTGACGTACCAGAAACAATGCCAGTAGAGTAAAACCGTCATGGCAACACACTAAACTACGAGATGGCTTGATCCCCGAAAGGTGTACATAGGCAACTCGTCAAAAGACGAGTTCAGCTGTCCCCCTCTCCAAAGGGGGAGGGGGGTGCGTATACTCATATACTCCCATATTTTGAAATATCCATCTATGTACTTGATATTTTTGAAAAAAAATCTGATAATATAAAGCAATATGATTTCTAGAATTTCTTGCAAATCATTGTTATCATACTAATCTCTCATACTCTACGCAACAATTATCTACAAATTTCTCATTTTTTAAAAAAAAATCATATAATCCCGCAAATGGAAATCTTACAAAAAATCACACGTCTCAAAACCTGCAAAAAGTTTTCATCAAGAAAAGCAGTACATTTGCGCAAATAGTTCTCAATTTTACGATCAAACCAAAAATCTCGGTCTTAAGACCATCATACTCAGATCATCCGACCAGGTTCGGATCAATCATCTAACCCAGTCGGACCGACCAACCAGGTCGGTCTACCTGACCTGGTTGGACTATCCAGCCTGGTTGACCCATTTGACCCGGTCGAACAGCCAACCCGGCTGGTCCACCTGACCTGGTCAGACCACCTAACCCGGTCGGGCCATCCAACCCGGTCGGTCTACCTGACCCGGTCGGACCACCTGACCTGGTCAGACAACTTGACCCGGTCAGATTATCCAGACCAGATTGACCAAACCTGACCCGATCAATACACACAGGTCGGATCATTCGCCTCGACAAAATCATCTGACCTACATCGACCACTTGGCCTAACTCAGGTTACGATCAGACTAATCGACCAGACCGGATTGTCCAACAAGGTCCAAACCAATCAACCAGACCAACTGGATGGACCGATCTCCTGGTCGATCCTGACCCACAGATCATACCTATTCTTCTAGACACAACGTACTGTCCCTCCTCTATCCCGGTCGGATCCGTCGCCCAAACAATCTTTGCTTGATCTTTAAATCAATCGAACTCAACAAGATGATCCGACCCTTAGGTCAAAACCCATCTTTTAACTCAACGCTCGACCAAAAAACAAGAGATATCTATACTCTCTAAACTCAGAAAAATCTGATAAAAATACCATCAGAAAACAAAATTGAGGCGTCGCCGAAGTTTCCTAAAAAGTATTCTCAAAACATACCGTCCGCGACTATAAACGAAAAACATTTTGTATGTGTCTATAAACGAAAAACAGTTTGCCCGCGACTATAAACAAAAAAACAGTTGGTCCGCGACTACAAACGAAAAACAGTCCATCCACGACTATAAACAAAAAAACAGTCCCTTCGCGAGTAAAAACGAAAAAACAGTCCGTCCGCAACTATAAAAACAATTTGTTCATTGATTTGTCCCGATGAACACTCTAACTGTTCTAAACAAACGATTAACCTTTCATCGAATTTGTTCTCTAGCATCCAACACATGATAATAACGCTAAAAAAGAAATCCAAAATTTTGGTCAGCACTTCCGAAACTTAAAAATTGGCTGGAGAGATGCTCGGTTCCTGATCGATGCAAGTCATGTAAGCCGAGAACTTATCACATATTTCAATATCAAAAAGGAATCAGGTTAAAACCGCAAACAGAATACGTAAGCCAAAATAGTCATTGGACCTCCTAAAACCAAAAGTAAACCTAGGGTTTGTCCTAAAACCCGCCGCACTGGTCTCTAAACATCTTAAAGGCATAATTTCGAAATGATATGAGATTCCTAAACTATGTCTCTTTGCTTACGCTTGCACGTTTATGGGACTCTTCAGAGGTTTTTGATCACTCCCATCTAAAATCAACGACAAGCATGAAGATCTTCAAGAATCACACGTGAGATGATAACTCACATTCTTTTTCTAAAACAAAATTTTTTATTATCATAAAAAGCCGCAGTAAGACAGGGATTCGAAGCAGTAAACGGCCAGCCCCAAAAACATAAAAACACAGCCTAACTCGGCCGGAGCAAACAAAAGAGAACATACATCATACAACCCACTCAGGGAAATATCTTTACTTGTCTATCAGAACTTGAGACTCACCTTTACCCATGTCCTCAACGGGATTCACCGCCACCATGTCTTCATCCCCCATCCCATCATGCAACTCTGCCTCCGTAGGTACTCGTTCCTCGGAGCCACCGGGTAAAGGAGGGAGGATGCAGCCAGACTTCAAGTCAGCAAAAATTTCGTTGAATTCCCCCTCTGCTACAACCAGTTCATTCTTACAAGCAGCCAATCAGATCTCTTCGGCCGACAAGGTCGAGGCGTCCTTCCCTTGAAGCAGCCTGATTTCATCAATGTTTCCCTTGGAAACGGCCAAAATAAGATCCCTCTCATGGCCGACATCAGGGAAGCTAGCAAATAATCCATCCTCGATAAACGAGCTTGATACACAACATGAAACTGCTTTGCTATTTTGACTTTGATTTATCGATAACCCCCCCCCTTCTTCATTGATCTGACACTGTAAACGGAGAAGCATCCGGGGCACTTAACCCCAAAACATAACCCCCCCTTCACCAAAGGAGGAGGAGCAGAAATCAGAGCCGTAGACGAGCCTGTCGGTTGAGCAACGGTCCCAGGATTTGAAGCAGGATCAAGAGATCTTCCCTTCTCAATAACAGCTGTAGGCCCGGGTGGAACCTCCACCGCTACAACCAAAACATCAGTGGGAGCGAGATCACACAGCACATTAGTCTGTGAAACACCGTTTATCTCCGCAATATGACGAGCCATCTCATCTCGAAAAGAAGCAAAATCGGCCATATAAGAAGAGACTTCCGTCGAAGGACGGAGAGAACTCAACAAACTTGCACCAGGAGCTGGGCTCGCTTCGACAGTCCTTTGTTCATTGTGGGAAAAGACATTTCAGCTGAAAGGAAAATTTTGGAAGCCAAAGAAGAAGGAAAGTTGAGAAATGAAAGGGTGTGAGAATAATGAGGAGTGGGCTCCTAATATTTATAGGAAATTTTTTAGAAATAAAATAATGGGCAAAAAGCTTACAAGGAAAAAGATGACAATCTAGACCGTGGATTCCAATTAAACGCTCAAAACTCGCTCGCAAAATATCGTATTCAAAACTTGTGAGCTGGGGAGCTAACTGTTTGGGTAAAAATATGGTAACCTCAAAATCAATGTACAAGACATATTCTTCTGTTAAACCTTACAAGAACAACTCCAGAAAAAGGGTTGAGGATCGAACCGTCACTGTCCACCCCGCCCTAGGACGGGGCATGTACCATCTACATCCACTCTGTCCTAGGGTGGGGAAAGAATCGTCACTGTCCACCCCGCCCTAGGGCGGGGCACAAGCCGGATCCCTTCACCCCGCCTTAGGGCGGGGTACATCCTCATCCAACCACCCCGCTCTAGGGCGAGGCACATCCACACCATCCACCCCACCCTAGGGCGGGGAACAACCCTGATCACCAACTATCCCACCCTAGGGCGGGGCACATCCATCCTCAATCCACCCTGCCCTAGGGTGGTGCACACCTTGTCCGTCCACCCCGCCCTAGGGCGAGGCACACCTTGTCCCAAGCATCCCGCCCTAGGGCGGGGCAGTCCAAGACCAACCATCATGTCCTAGGGCGGGGACGATCCATGGATCGGTCAATACCATCCTAGGGCGAGGATACTTTACGACTGAAAGCCAAGGTTTCACATCCAAGCCATGTGATAACACTCTAAGTCCTTATCATATGGGTTTTTGTTTTGTCTCTATCAGACTTGTCATTAGATTTTTACGATAAAAACGGCAAGACTCGTCTATCGTAAAAATCTAAGTCCAAATGTTCATATAAAAAGATAATCGTTTAAAAACACAACCATCGTGATTAATCATCCATTTCCTTTTATCTCGGAGAAAATAATAGATAGCCTCGTACAAACAGTCGTTTTCTCTGAAAGAGATCGTAAAAACGGCTAAGTCATAAAATGGCCCGAAAAGGGTCCAATCATGATAATGGCCCACTTACAAAAGGCTGGACGAGAAAGAGGCCCATTATATATGACGGTCTACTTGTTTTCCAAAAAGATAAATGGAAGAAGAGATAAACGTCAAATTTTTGGATAAGCATGAAGATCGAGAAGAAAAAGAAAAACTTCTGCAAAGTATAAACTCAGATCAAGGGCATTATGGGAAGACGTCATTGACCCTGGATGAGTATATAAGCAATACTCAAGACTTCTTTAAAGACACATGGTTTTCTCTGCAAACAAGCACTTAAACCAACTTAGGCATTATTTCCTTTTAAGCTAGCTGCGACTCAACTAGTTTTTTCATTTTCAGTTACTAGAACTAGGAATCTTACTGACAGCTCTCGTAGCCAAAGGCAGGATCTTGTTGTATTCGCTCTCCGCCGATTTGGAATAAGATCTACTTTGCTCTCCTTTTCGTTTTACGATTTATTGTTCATCGTCTGTATTTGATTGTTTAGTTGCTTGACATTTGGGTTAGCAAAAATCCGGAACCTCAGAGAAAGCTAGGGTTTTCTAACTTTCCTTATATGACGGAAATCAACAGTGCAAATTTCGGTTCTCACACAAGCCATCCTTATTACTGTTTTCTTGATGGGTATTCGGGATTCTTCCAAATCCTCATACATCCGAATGATCAAGAGAAGACGGCATTCATTCACATGCCCTTATGGTACCTTTGCCTACCGAAGGATGCTATTTGGGTTATGTAATGCTCCAGCTACCTTCCAAAGGTGCATGATATCAATCTTCTTATACCTTATAGAGGATGTTTTGGAGGTATTTATGGATGATTTCTCTGTCTACGGATATTCAATTTCTGCTTTTTTGTCAAATCTTTGCAGGATCCTATAAAGATGTGAAGACACCAACCTTATGCTGAATTGGGAGAAGTGTCACTTCATGGTTAAAAAGGGGTTGTGCTTGGACACAAGATTTATGAGAAGGGAATTGAAGTATACAAAGCCAAGATCGATGTGATGTTGGATTAGCTCCACCAAGGACAGTGAAGGACATTAAAAGCTTTTTTGGTCATGTCGGGTTCTACAGAAGATTCATCAAAGACTTCTCCAAAATTGCTAGACCATTAACCAAGTTTATGTGCAAGGATGCCACCTTTAGCTTTGATGAAGAGTGTCTTCATGCCTTTAAAAAGTTGAAGAGTGAACTCATCAGGGCTCCTATTGTTGAACCACCAAATTGGAATCTTTCCTTTGAGATCATGTGTGAAGCTAGTAACTATGTTGTGGGAGCAATTTTGGGACAAAAGAGAGAAAAAAAACAATGTGATCTACTATGCAAGTAGAACTCTTGATGATGCTCATATGAAATATGCTAGAACTGAGAATAAGTTGTTTGCTATTGTGTTTGTATTTAAGAAGTTCAAGAGCTACTTGGTTGGGTCTAAGGTAATTGTCTACACTAATCATGCAGAATTGAGACACCTTTTTGCCAAGAAAGATGCTAAGCCAAGACTGTTGAGGTGGATTCTGCTGTTGCAAGAGTTTGATTTTAAGATTAAAGACAAGCTCGGAGTTGAGAATGGTGTAGCTGATCATTTGTCTAGGCTGAGAGTTGAGTGTGGGATTCCTATTGTTGAAGGATTTCCAGAAGAGAAGATTGTGGCTATTGGGGCAGTAATGACAGCTTGTGAAACTGGTAGAAAGCTTGAAGAGGTCAAGGCAATAAATGAGAAGGGTCCTTGGTATGCTGATTTGGTGAACTAGTTAGCTTGTGGAAGAGAGCCACTGGGTCTTGAGGGATAGGCTAAGAAGAAATTCTACAAGGACGTGAAGAGATACTTTTGGAATGAGCCTTACCTCTACACTTTTTGCAAATATCAACTCTATAGAAGAGTAGTGGCTGAAGAAGAAGTGGATGTGATCCTTACACACTGTCATGGATCATATTATGGAGGTCACTTTTCTACTTTCAAGACAGTTGCAAAAGTGTTACAAGCTGGGTTTTGGTAGCCACACATGTTCAAAGACACTCAAGACTTTGTCTCAAGGTGTGATTCATGCCAAAGAAGAGGGAACATCACCAAGATAAAGGAGATGCCTCAAAATCTAATTCTTGAAATTGAAGTGTTTGATGTGTGGGGTATTGACATCATGGGACCATTCTCATCTTCTTTTGGCAACACATACATTATTGTGGTTGTGGACTATGTCTTCAAATGGGTGGAAGCTATAGCAAGTCCCACCAATGATGTTAGAGTTGTTCTCATTTCATCAACAAACTATTTGAAAGTCTTCTCAAGAATAATGGTGTGAAACAAAAGGTGATAACTCCTTACCATCCTCAAACAAGTGGACATGTTGAGATGTCCAACAGGGAAATCAAATCCATCTTAGAGAAGACTGTTGGGACAGCAAGGAATGATTGGTCTGCTAAGCTAGATGATGCAATTTGGGCTTATAGGACAGCTTACAAGACTCACTTAGTCACTACACCATTCAACCTTGTATATGGAAAAGCTTGTCATCTACCAGTGGAACTTGAGTACAAAGCATTATGGGTATTAAGTTGCTGAACTTTGATACCAAGAATGCTAAAGAGAAAGGGCTTCTTCAACTTAGTGAGCTAGATGAGATTAGACTTTATGCCTTTGAGAACTCATGAATCTACAAAGAAAAGATTAAGGCCTTTCATGACAAGAAGATTTTTAAGAGAGATTTCAATGCTGGAGATCAAGTGCTTCTCTACAACTCTAGACTGAAATTGTTTCCTAGGAAGCTCAAATAAAGATGGTCTGGTCCTTTCAAGGTTAAAGAAGTTAGGCCATAAGGGACAATAGGGTTGTGGAGAACAGATGGAAGATACTTCACAGTCAATGGGCAAAGAGTAAAACTCTACATGAGAACCACAACAGAGGAAGAAGGAATCTCGGTTTTACTCTCCGATCCTACCTCCGCCTAGTCAAAAAAAAAGGGAAGTCAAGCTAGATATTTAAAACAAGCTCAGATGGGAGGAAGTCCCATGTCTATCCTTGTACATATTTCTTTTTAGGACTTTTTGATCCGTAGATTGAGTGTGAATCAGGTCAAGCTCACATCCTTGGTTCCCAGCGGGTTGATGCAACAAGTTAGGTCAGACGCTTCAGCTGCCAGCGAGCCAGAGCGGGTTAGCAAAGCGGGTGTTGAGACTGCTCAATTTTTTGAGTTTTGAGATGAATCAGAAGCGGGGTAGAGTCATTGAGTGAAGAACCCGCTTGCAAAGAGTTGAGTTCAGAGCGGGGTAACTTGCAAGGTGTCGAAGCCGCTCGGCAAAGCTTGCAGTCAAAACCCTGATTCGGAGCCGTCTAGCTCAAAGGGGTGAGGCAACCACTCGTAAACATTCAAAAAGGATGCTGAGATCAGAGCGGGATAGCGTTGCAAGGTCTTGAAGCCGCTCCGACACTTAGCCAAGCCCATGTACGTTTTCTTAAACTCTAAACTAGGTTGACCTGACCCAATCCACGATAATGGCGCCAAATTTGATATGGGTTTTACTAAATCCTACAAATCAATGTAGTAAAGAGGAGTGTCAGTCCAATCCTAAGTGATCATGACGCAAAGAAAATACAAGTGANTCAAGTTCGAGTCTGAGGAGTTTCTTTTAAGAACTCTAACTCTCACCAGAAGTGGGAAAAGAAGGAAGGTAATAAACAAGCAACTGAATGTTACCGATGTGGAAGTAAAGACCATTGGGCTCGTACGTGCCGTACATCAAAGCATCTTGTTGATCTGTATCAAAAATCACAAAAAAAAACAAAAGGGAAAGAATGTGGAAACAAATATGGTGTACGAAGGTGGAGAAGATAACTTTGATTTTGGTGATGCCACTCACCTTGAACTTTCCGATTTTCTCATTGAGAAAGAGAAAAAGTGATGCCACTCACCTTGAACTTTCCGATTTGCAAGGTCTTGAAGCCGCTCCGACACTTAGCCAAGCCCATGTACGTTTTCTTAAACTCTAAACTAGGTTGACCTGACCCAATCCACGATAATGGCGCCAAATTTGATATGGGTTTTACTAAATCCTACAAATCAATGTAGTAAAGAGGAGTGTCAGTCCAATCCTAAGTGATCATGACGCAAAGAAAATACAAGTGAATGTTTAATATAAGTGCAATCAGTGTATTAATGTTAACTAATGACAAGTAACTAGCAAGGTAAACAACTTAAACTTTTAACCAAATGAAGAAGTAGAACCCATGTGATTAGGATTTTGACTTCAAGTGATTAAGATACAATCTAAAGTGGCAAGCTATCAATCAAAATATTCCTTAAGTCCAGAAAAAATACTAAACAAGTTCTTTGTCAAGATAAATGTTCATTTGTCTTCATCAATCAAACTTCAAATGTCTTTCATTTGATTTGAGTTAAACAATATTAAGAACAAGTCTACTAACTATCTAAGCTTTTCAAACATTAAATATATTTGGTTAAGTAAACTAAGAGCAATGTTGAGTTGACTCAGACATTTCATCAATCACGGAACGTGTATAAAATGTCTAGATGTCTAGTTTAGGATTATCAAGACTACACTAGTATTAAGAACACTCAACAAGAAATGAAACATATAGATCTAACACTAAACACCATGATCTTCACTTAATCACCCTAATCATCCTAACCCATGTATCCAAAGGTAACTACTTACTAATAGACATGAATAACCCATAAATCATAGATGATTTGAGGCTAACCATGATTAGTGTTCAAGATAATCCAATAAACACAACTCTACACCGGGTTTACCCGACCCAATACCCGACAACCCGACCAGACTCTCCATACCCCCACTCATGGATCTCTCTCTCCCATTTCCCTTCTTCTCTTTCAAAAAAACTTAAAGTCCCTAAAACTTCTCAACCCCAAAACCCCCCACAACTCACTCAAATCTTAACCAAATCACCTCATTCTTCTAAGAAACCCTAATCCAAGCAAGCTATGGGGATTCAAAAATGAATTTCGTGGGTCCAAGAACCCTAAAAATTCAAACTCCAATTTTAGTCTATTTCTTGCTTGATTCTTGTGAATTAGACTAGAAAAAGCTTATATATCATGATGGGTTGCTTCACTTGTAGTTGAATTTAGTGGAATTTGAACTTTGAAAAATTAGGGTTCTTGAGATTTGGAGATTTTCAAAATTGTTTACAATTGAGTTTAAAAGTGTCTTGGCTTGATGTACTAGGATGTTTTAGAGCTAGCTTAAAGATTTTTGTCAAGTTGGAGCTCAATTGGTTCATGAATTTGCTTCATTATCATTTTCATGCTTAGGAACATTGGGAAACTCGTTGTCTTTTCTAAGTGTTCCTTTCTCATCATCTACTGATACCGTACCAAGGTCTGCATTTTGCACGTACCAATGGGGAAGAAGGACATGGACAAAATCAGAGTTAAGAGAGAAAAATCTGCAACAAGAGAAACTGAACTAAGGGGAAAAGCTTTGGCTCCTGAGCAAGAACAACCAAGGCCAGGGAGAACATCTAGGCAACATGCTATAACAGATAACAAGGCACATGAAAAAGAGAAGAGAGTGAACAAGAGTGTAGTGCCTCCTCCAGTGGTTGAGAGTGATAATGGCAGGGAAGATGATCCAGCTCCCCTTAAGAGAGCTAAGAGATCCACTTCTAAAGGGAACGGGATTGCTGTTGAAAATAACAAGAGCTCAAAGTCAATGATTTCTCAACTTCATGACCACCAGATGGATGGCGTCTTATGGGTTCCAACAAGATTTGCTGATCCCAAAATGATGAAAGGATTGGGATTGATTATTAGCATTAACATGTTAGTATTAATCGTTAACCTACAAATTTAATATACAGCTACATATTTTTATTAAATTTGGCTGTATATTCATAATTTTAACCTAATGGCTGCACTCATACTTTTATTAATATTATTTTTACTGCTGCATCCCTTAGATATAATTTTATTTGTTTATAAATGTCATCATCTCAACGTGCAAGTATGATTCATCATATTGTTTTTCTAAAATCTGGAATACATCTGATTTTACTTTAACTTATAAATGAAATATTTTTTCTCATGCAGTAACTCGTTTGATAGTTTATTTTAGCACATCTATATTGCTTGACGTGTAAGTTGTTAGATTATTACATATTTACTTTGTAGACCTATTATTATATTCTAGCATGAGAATATATTTTATTCCATTTAAGTTGAATACTTTCCTATTCAATATTTTGAATTTATGTCTCAGGATGTTCAACACTATTTATATAACATATCATTCACTATTAGATATTCGATTGATACTATGAATTATATTATTATTATTCTTTTTTTTTAAATGAAACCTGATTATTATTTTATTGTTTCAGTGAGATATGTCGAATTTAACTAGTATTGAATTTGAAGTTCTTGATATTACTGGAAACAACTACTTGGCTTGGGTATTAGATGCTGAGTTTTCCCTTAGTGCAAAGGGACTTGAAGGTACAATCCTAGAAGGGAATCAAACTCAAAGCCAAGATAAAGCAAAGGCTATGATATTCCTTCGTCATCATCTCCACAGAGATCTCAAGAATGAGTATCTCACTGTGAAAGATTCACAAGTCCTTTGGAACAACTTAAAGGAAAGGTACGATCACCATAAAATTGTTATTACAACTCAGCCTTGTTCAAAATTACTTCCAAGTTGGAGTTATGTGGAGAGAAAATCACGGAAGCTGATAAGTTAGAGAAGACATTCTCTACTTTTCATGCAAATAATGTTGTCCTGCAGACACAGTACCGTGAAAAGGGATTCCAGAAGTATTCCAACCTTATATCTTGTCTCTTTGTGGCTGAACAAAACAATGAGCTTTTGATGAAAAATCATGGACTACGTCCAACTGGTTCTGCTCCATTCTCTGAAGCGAATGTGACTGAACAAAACAACACTGGCTGCAGAAATGGCTACAGTCGTGGTCGTGGAGATACATGTGGACGTGGATATGGTCAAGTTCGAGTCTGAGGAGTTTCTTTTAAGAACTCTAACTCTCACCAGAAGTGGGAAAAGAAGGAAGGTAATAAACAAGCAACTGAATGTTACCGATGTGGAAGTAAAGACCATTGGGCTCGTACGTGCCGTACATCAAAGCATCTTGTTGATCTGTATCAAAAATCACAAAAAAAA